>JAYMSR010000037.1:0-43884 GCA_036897825.1 Plantago rigida
CCAAGTCAAAGAAGTCTCTTCGTGTCGTACATTGTATTGTATATTTCTTTTCTGTCGCTTAGGCAAAAGAGTACTGGTAGTGTAGAGAGAAACTAAGAAAAAGACCTTCTGTAGAATCAACTACCAATTTTCTAAGATAGAAGCATTTCTTCAAGGTGGATTTACTTCTCTTCTTATACTTATTTATATGTTCTATATAAGCAAAACAAGCCAAAAAGGCACTTGGAGGAGAGAAGGTAGAGTAGAGATTCTAGGCTAACTAACAGAATATCAAAAGAAATCAGTACAGTAGTTGTTAATAGCTTCTAAAATCATGTACAAAAAAAGTACACTTTCTTTACGGGGCATATCGTACATATCATATACCATGCTTTATCCAAAACATTCTATTTATTTATTGAGTCTTCTACCTATATACTATATATATGAATTCTCATCGAGGCTTAATGTATTTGGTAATTGTAGTCTTTTTTCCTTAACAGTATTTTAAGTAGGTCATTTTGGGTCAGTGAGGAGTCTTTCTTTTTCGCGCTTCTAATTTAGATGTTTTCCCATAGCCTCACAATATTTACATCCTTTAAATATTTCTTATAGGATAGGATTTGATTCTGACTTCTTAAGTTTTAAGATCAAAAATTAGGTAAAGGTAGGACAAGATTCTAACTATAGCCAAAAAGTAGATTCGTTTATGTAGTAGGATCCAGAACATTTTGAATATTTGAGAACAATGTAGAATAAATATAGTAGAATAAATAGATGTCTTTTCCCGCAGCAATAGAAAGAATAAAAGGAACTCCAACTACTGCAAACAAAGGTTTTAGAAACATTTACCATGTATTTAGATATTTAGACCACTCTTAATTTACCACAGGATCTTCTTTATCTTCTTTCTCAACTTACCCCATCTATTATTTTCTTATTCTTCATTTTTTCACTAAGATGTGGAGATTTAGAAACTATGTAATTCCTTAATTAATGCCTTAGTCGCCTCTCTTTTAAGGAATATGAATGACTGCCTTTTTTCTTCTACTTTTACGCCTGTATCTAGTTTTTTGCGTAATACTGATTTGCAGTTTGCCTTTTTTTACTTTACTGTGTCGCGGGATAAAGAATAATATAGTTGTTAGAATTTGTTGTTATTAGCTTTCATAATAATGTGAGATCTGATCACTTGTTTTACAATGATTCTTACAACTACAATTAATGAGTAGATTTATTTGATAGAATGTGATTGTTCTATAATGAGAATTTTTCTCTAAGTAATAAGGTCTTCGGTGCCCTACTTTTCTCTATCGTAGCTAGCTCTAATACTCTTTTCTATGTTTTCTACGTCGATCAATTTGTATGTATTAAATGGGAATGGTTTAGAAATTTGACTCAAACTATTTGGTTGTTCTTTTCCACTATATATCCACTATATATCCACTATATAGTATTACTACTATATACTCACGAATGAAAATTCACACGTACTCCTCTCTCCTCTTTATACTGTCGCTTTATTTCTTCTATGTTCTATAATAGAAAGAAAATAATGCATACATATGTTTAGAACATGCTATGGCTAGGAGCTGTTTTCAAACAAACAAAGAAAAGGGTAGATCTATAATATACAATACACATATAAGAAAGAAGGCAATATAGACTAGATTTCCGTAAGATACCAGAAAGGAATTACTTCAGAAGGAGGCACATAGATATGAAATAGAAATAGATTTCCTATACGCCCATCCAACCCAGCACGATTACTCATTTCGATCAATATCCAATAGTTGCAAACCAGAGCAAGATTCTCGGGATTCCCAACATAATAACCCTGTCTTGTCTCCCTATCCAAAACCACAATTTCCTTCATATTTCATCGATATTTTATTTGACCAATGTTGATTGTGACTGAACACAAAAATCGTTTTTACCTCCTTTCTACACTACCAAACGTACTATATAAGAAAACATGAATAGGACACGAACTCAGTCGCAAGTCAAATATTTGATCCTAGACAGACTCTAGGTTCGTTCTTTCTGAACATAGAAGGAGATGCTATAAGAATGATATATATTTCATCTAGGGCTTAAAGGAATTTTACTTTGGCAATTAGAAAATTAGAAGGAAGAGAGAATATGAAATATGCGTGCTATTTATTGGATTAATTATACCTTTCTTGGTTGTTTGTAGTAATTCTACAATTTCTGTTTATCTTAGTACCAAGTTTTATGGATACCCTCTTTTCAAAAACTTCTGCTAAGGGGAAGTAAGCCATTATTTTTCCCACTTTTCTCTTTTACAGCTAGCTCTGTTGAATACTTTTTCGAGGGGTAACAACTCTGCTCTTCTTTGCTAAATACCTAATCCTCTATTTCTCTCTATACTATATTTCATTTACTAACATTACTAGCATCGCACTTCTATTTCACAAATCGTACCCTTTTCTTTTTCTTTCTAGCAAGAGAGTTCTTCACTCATTATTAATGCCAACAAAAAAAGTGGCACATTTAGGTCTAGAAACTGGAGTAGAAAGAAATGCATACGTGTATCATAAGTTTACCTTTTATCTTACTTACTAGTTTAGTTGCATAACACAGCACATAGTTTAAGTAACGTGTGCGATATCTGTCGTAAGGATTCCTTCTATCTTTCGCAATTTGGAAGATACATATCATTTGTTAATGAGGGCTCCATTCAAGTGCAAAGGTGTCCTTCCTCGAAGATGAGTTCTACCTGTATCTAGTATTTAGTATTCTATTTGACAAGTATATAGTAGGTCTATCTAACTCCAAATATGTTCAAAATATGAATGAATATCAATGTGTTTTCTGCCTAAAAAAAGAAAGTTCAAAAATGAGTGTAAAGAAAATCAAAAGTTGTTACAAAGCTAGAAGTTATTATTCTAAGCAAACTAAGTAGATCTTACGCCGACACCTTCTAAGATAGAACAATTTTTCTCCAACATTGGATTATTTCCGTATTATACTTTTTAGATGTATGCAAGGTTCAAAAAAAGTTCATAAAAGGAACACAATGTTATTTAAGATTAAGAGGAAGGACACAACACAATATTGGGCCGGCATTAGGTATATGATTTCAAGTAGTTCAGTTAGAGTAGAGGAAACAGAGTAAGAAAATAGATCAGTTCGTCAAACTAAATCAAATAATCAAGGGGTGCATGCAGGAAAAGGATACCGGTCGAAAAGATTGCTATCACAGTTATCCTTATTATAGCTCTAAGCTTTTGAAAAATTCATATTTCTTAGGGTTCTTTTTTATATTCTTTATCATCATAACAAAAAAAAGGAAACCAAAACTTTTTTTTGTATTATATATAGTTTGAGAGAAGGCTTTTAGCTTGATAACATGTGTTGTCTTTATTCTCGCTCATTTAGAATATTTTCTTCTTGTTTTTTTTTAGTTCAGTGTCATATTGGGTCTGTGGGTTGATTCATAGAGATGCTCTTTTTCTCTTTTCGAACCTTTCGGATGGATGCGGAAAGCTAATCTGACCTTTCTCATTCTTTATTTGAGGAATAGGGCGTGGCATATTTTTTGAACACAAATCTTTTTAGGACAGAAGAAAGAAAGTAAACTTTTGGAAGTAGAGCCCAGCAGCATGGATAAGAAATTCCATATTTCCATATGTAAATTACAGTGTACCCCTTTTTTGTATCTAAAATTATGAGGTAATATATGGTATATGAAATGAAAGAGATTTTATCCTTTTGTGTAATTCGTGTTTCTATTAGATATAGTCTTTTCCTTCTATTATTTAGGCATGCATGCACCAAGATGCAAACCAGAATACCTTTCCAAAGCTGCTTTTGACATTTCTAATGTGGTAATTATGTTCCTCTGTTATGTAAAAATATCTCCTTACCTTATCCTTTATTTCTTTTCTTATTTTAGATTATTTCTATTAGAATTAGATTATTATCATTTTGACCTACTCCAATTAAGATTAAGACACCTATCCTAGATTATTCACCTTCCACTTTTTTTGTATTTGCGTGCTCGGGTTTGAGATGAAATAAATTACCTACTAATAAGTTTTAGATGTATGTTTCTGTTTAGACATGTATTATAAATGACATAATTAATTAATGTTGAGATTTTTTATTTCGTCTTCCGCCTTGGAGCTTCGTACCTAGATTCTAGACAAAGATAATCCATAAAATAAATAAGTAGCCTTGCTGCATTGTAATTGTATACCTCTTTTTTTTTTTTTGGTTATTTCATTTCTGTTGGCTGTCATGAGACGAAGGGATGAATTGGGAATTTGAACTATAAGAGACATATTTCCTAAAAAGGAATTTGCCCACTAGCCCTAATAACGCGGAATAAGATAGAGAAAAAATAGAGATAGAAAAAGTTGACTAATACTAAATGAAATATAGATAGTAAATAAATCAAAGACTTCTTAATCTGAAGCTTCTTACCCACATCTAGTTTTTCTATTCTATAAGAGAAAAAGATAAACACTAAATCAAAATGTATGTATATGAATGAAGGATTTTGTTCTGCTCTTATCTCACTGAATAATAGACCTGGCAACAAAGAATAGAATTCCCTGAGAGTTTGGATACAATACAAGTAGACTTCTTTCTCGAAACATGTTATGAAAAAGATCTATTATTTCTTTCTTTATGAAAATTCATACACAATACATGAAGAATCCGTGCGACGTACTCATCTACATCTCTTTTTCTTATCTAGTGAACTTAAGTAACGTTTTCTCCCTTTTCATCACTGCCTTATTTCATGGACTCTCTTACTAAAGCAATCCGAAAATATAGAATAGAAACAAAATAGAAATTCGAATGATCTTAGATTTTAGATTCAAAATCAAACATAAAGTACACTTTGTAACTAATCCTAGAAAAAGGAGGGAAAGAGAACCTAATTATTCCAGCAGTATACAGGTCTCTATACTTTTCACTATCCTATTTTATTAATGTTGTAATTTAGAATCATTGCACTTAGTACACTACATAACGTAGATCTCCGACTGCTTGAATCATGGAACTCCGCTCCAACACTTTCTGTACTACTACATTACCCTCTTTCCCTTTCCAATTAAATCAATGCTCTTCCTCTTTTATTATTAGTAAGTAAACTAAAGTCATGTTCTACATTTTTTATAGCTAAGCTAAGGAAGTCTCTTGTATTTTTTAGAAAATTTCATACTCATGAGAAGTGAGAAAATAGATTTCTAAGTTAGAAAGCCATACAAATTTAGGAAGTCGGATACTTTGTAGGCGCAAAAAAACCATGTTATTTTCGCTTGTATTTATTTGGTTGGTAATTAGTCTATCTAACTACTTTGGAAACCTGCCCGCGTATGTATAAAAAGGAGGAGTAGATTTTCATTTAGAAACAACCTTCACAATGTGAGTGAATATATCTCTATTTTTTCTTTCTAGCTTCTCGAGAGAAAGTCCTCTGCTAAATCAGAAAAAGGTCTTCTTTCAAATTTCCACTACTACATTTTTGAGACTTTTTTTTTGTTTGGAATTGCTCAGTTCCTACTCTTTAGATAGAATTTTAGCTTTCGTGAGGGGAAGAAGTTTGGGAAGATCCAACAAAATATACCGAAGAAAGAATACTTCAAGATGAATAACAACATTAGAATAAAATTTAGAGCAAAGAAAGAATATAACGGCATCGGGGAAAAACAATACAAACAATAGACTGCGGCATGAATAAAGAAAAGTGGATCCAGCGCTTAACTTGCACAGTGAAATAGTTGTGTATGGGTGGGTATGAGTTTTCTTCGATTTTGTTTATTTGGTCACAATGAAAGATTCCTTTATTTCATCTTATTTACTTACCTGCTAACGTATACTTGGTTGACTGCAGCTCCCTTCGACATTGTTGTGTTGAATAAATAATTTCTAGTTGTTTTATTCATTTGAATTGTACCTCATATAATCCGCGTATCATAATAATTAATATACATGACAGCTTCTCAACCGAATGAAAAGGGGAATGAATGTCCATACCATGTAGTCATTTACAAGCTACCTTTAAAAGTTCAAAAAGTTCTAACACAAATCGACATGTTGTTCATTTCTTCAATTTCCCAAGTGTTGTAACTTACCTTTCTTTAGTTTACTATCAACTACCAATGCCTTCCTTTGCCTTGCACTTTAGCCAGAGTTTTTACACACACAGCAAGACACTTTTTTTATTGGAATTTTGTAGAACAACAAAAAGCCGCATGTTGGAATTCTCTCTTTTGCTTAATAAGCAGGACTCGATGTATTCTTGGATTTATTTTCATATATATGAAAATAGGAAAGTTTTTTGCGTGGGTGAAGACAGTAACATAGTCTATTACCGAACGTAGCTATCCAACCAGGCAATTAGAGAGAAAATTTCATAGAATAGCTCAGAAACACCGAATAATTACAGATAGAAACTAGAAAGAAAAAGTCAACAATTATTTACAATGACTCCCTTGATCCTTATTTTTTCGGATATTTCACGTACACATTCTAGAGAATTCTGAGTCGCTTTGATAATTCAAAAGCATACTTTAAAAGCATAACATGCGGGCAATCTAAATTTTCCAAATTATAGCCATTTACTAAGAATATTTTCCAAGAATTTCATCAACATCTTAAAAAACCAATTATGGGTGCAAATTCCACACTTAAAAGTAAGGCCAACAACTCAAATAGAACAGGCCACGAAGAGTAACAGGTAGTAACAAACAGATATAATCTAAGATTCTAATAAATAGTAACATAAAAAGAAAATGACTAAGCAAGCAACGACGATCTAACTCCAAAGTAACTCATGTCTAGGCATGTGAAAGTCTTACATATACACCACTACCACAATACTCCAACTATTATTTTCGTGAATCGTACATCCAGTATTTTTTGAATATGATAGATACCCCACCACGTCTCGCAAATGCTTTTCTTTTCTGTTTTTTGTAATGCTGGATTCGATGTTATTCCGTTTAGTGCCTTATATATACTTTATATATAAGGTACGTTTAGTTTAAGTAAGAAAATGTTGTCGTGGTTGATTTGATGTTGATGAGACACTGGTTGTGTTGATTTGACTTCGTATCTTTGGGTCTTATCTTCGTAAGTTTAGAGTTGATAGAAGATCAGTTTCTTTTTACTACTTCTTTATTCTAATATTTCTTATTGCTTTGAGTAAATGTCTTTATCTGCCGGTCTTCTTGGACTACTTACTCGTGTTTGGCATGATGATGATGAAAAAAGTCATAAAAGACGAAGAGGATTTATTCATCCAAGTAAGTCCTATATTTTTTTCATTTCTACTATTGCTGTTACATTACATACTAACTATACGGATACTCATCTTTCTCTTTTATGGATGGATTATTACTTGGATTTTCTATTTATTCTCTGTCAGTTTCTTATTCTAGAGGAGTTTCCTCTTTAGTTCTAAACTTTCTTTACTACCCGATTGAATTCTCGTTCCAACATCTGTCTTCTTGTATGTAATGTAGTCTACTTCTCTTTGTCCTATATTTGGTCCTGTACCGAAGGATTTTCTTTCTCTTTCGTGTAGAGTTAGACTGCACTATTTATGTATAATTTCTGTATAGATAGACTTGAAAATTTGGTTTATCCTCGCATAGAAAAAGAATACAAGCTCCTTTTTTTATTGTACTAAGGAATCATATACAACATACATAAGTTTTTCGTTTCCAAGGTCTATACTTTTGCCTCAATAATCTCAATAAGAAACTAACAATGAATTGCATTTTTCACCTTATTCTTAGACGTATGATCAAACTTGTAGAAGGCTAAGAGTTGACTTTACCAGTCAACTCTAATTAATTGGATAACAAGAGCCAGCAGATAGAAAAAAGTATAGTCGGTATATGTATCTAAAAAGTTAGTCAAGTAGAGAACCTATACTATAACGAGTATTTAACGAGTATTAAGTCTCAGCTCAGTTGTATTCTTTTTTGACTTTGGTAACAATAATTGACTTCTTCTTCTATATCTTCTATACTGCTAATTTTTCGTATTACAAAAAAAGAGATTTCTATCTATTAAAAATCCAACAACATTCATGATGACTGGGAGAAACTTTTGCACCAAAGCCAACCAAGGTTCTAAGAAAGATAGGATAAAGACAATCCTACTACTAATAAATCTCTTTCTATTATAAGGATAGAGCTTTCTTTTTGGAACTGTTGGCTGCTGACCAAATTCTAATCTAAATAAAAACAATAGCAGACCAAGGCACCAGACTGTGATACAGCATGGACGGCCCCCATCCATCCATCCGCAGTGCCACGGTTGTACGTACCCAAACTCTGATTCATTATCTCCCTTGCACACTACCATTCCATGCAAGGTTGCATGTGCTGGTCTCAGAAGGTGTCTTGCTCGAGCTGTCTAGACCAGTATCCGAGGCAGGCGATTCACGTGGGATATGGTGTTGAGCAGTTATGTCCTGGGCCAGGCATGGGCGGTTAAGGGTGACTTGTATGGCTATATTTCTTTCCTTCCTGCGAGCTGGTATTCTAATAGAGAGTGTAGAAAGAAGAACTCATACTTTTTAATTACTACTAATTTTCTGTCAATGGTCTGTATGGGCGTGACGGGTCAATGAGCGCTTTTCATTCTCTACTAAATTCCCTTTCTTCTAAGGCTTCGATTAGCGTGGACTTCCTAAAAGTTAAGAGACTCAGTCGTGTTTCCAGGATAAAGGCTATGGCAACTGTTACGAGTAAGTTGGCAAAGTTCACAAATATTGGTAAGAGCATGGATAAATGGATCGATGTGCCAAATCTACTAATGCTGCCCGCTTGGTGCAACGTATTCCACCAATTCACTGAAAACTTTATGATTGGTATATCTAATGATCCTATACAAATCAAAATGGAAGAGAATTCTACCGAAACCTTTTGAAATGCCAACGCTGCTAGGTAAATGCCAAACAAGATCACTACCGATGTTAATCTTGCATCCCAGACCCAGTACGTGCCCCACATTGGCTTTCCCCGAAATGCGCCAGTAACTAAGGTTAGAGCTGTGAAAAAGGTTCCTACTTGAAGTGCGGTTGTGGATGCTCTTAAGCAAAATGGATGCTTTGTGACTAGGAACCCGAGAGTCTGTGTAGCGGCGACTAGGTAGAGGAGAATACTGATCCGAGCTGCAGGAACATGTACATAGAGAATTCTAGCATTCTCTCCTTGTTGAAGATCTATTGGTGCACCCCGAAGATTGGAATGAATAGCCATCGCAGTTAAGAGGAATCCAAGTCCTATGAGTGCTTGTAGGTAGGCTTGGGTCTTTATCATGAATGTCTCTGCTTTCACTAGATCAAGTATCATCTACCTTTTCATTTAGATTCAAGCAAGAAAGGGTTCTCTTGCTTTATGCCCTTCGTTCGCTATTGCTCCGCTCCTGTTTGGCACTCCTTGCTCTCGGAAGCGGTATACCTCGAAAATGCTTGCGGCTGCTTTCTTTTTTGTTGCTAGTTACTGGAATGGATAGTCGTTCTAGTCATTAAGGTCCTCTTAGAGTCTAAAGCATTTCTTCGGAACACGTCCTGGCGTTTCACGTTAGTGGTTCGGTGCATTGTAAGTACTATGGCTCCAATCATAGCGATTAGTAAAATGAGACTAGAAATCAAGAACCATACGAAATAATGGGTGTACAGCAAATTTCCTAATGCTTCTAGGTTGGTACAATTGCTTACTTTCTCTGCGTAGACGGTGTATTTGAGAAAGGGGTCGCTAGGAAGTAATGGGATGCTTTCATTATCTAGAATGAAGAAGATTTCCGATGCGAAGAGTATTCCGATGATGGCACTAACGGGTGCATATCGCAAGACTTCTTCATGAATTTCTGCTAATTGAATATTGAACATCATGACAACGAAAAGGAACAAGACAGCGATTGCACCAATGTGGACGACTAGGAAGATCATAGCGAAGAAGTCGAGTCCAAGGAAGAGTAGTAATCCAGCAGTATTGCAGAAGACGAGGATGAAAAATAAGACGGAGTGTACAGGGTTTCTGGCTCTAACGACCATGAAACCCGAGACGAGGGCTATGCTGGATAAAAGAGAAAGGATCATATCTATTTGGTATTGTTTTGAGATGGGTCCTGTAATTAGGAAGTCCTTGAGAAGAGAAAGGTTGTTGACCAAGAGAGAGGTAGGATAGGCACATCAAATTTCTATCTTTCTAATAATAGATCTTTATATACGTACCACTTTTGGGTTTCTTTCTCAATAAAAGAAAAACATAGTTACAGACAGAATTCGTTGTTATTCTGGATTGGAAGTCCACGTTGATGTGTGGCATTTGTGCGTTGCACAAAGATTGGCTCAAAACTCAAATGTTGATTGGATGGAAGTTGTTCTTCTTTCTTGTCGTGACTTATATACATTTATTTGTATTTCTTTTAGCTGGGTAAGTACTTAAACTAATATTCACTTAGACTATGCTATTGATTACTCTCTCCCAAAATATGGTGTTGCACCAGAATAGGGTATAGTTTTTCTTCCATTTGACTACTTTCTGACATATCTGACATAAAATCTTGTACCAATTACAACTCGAATACATACACATTTTTAGAATAATAAACAAAAAAGCATCTAGGTAAGAAATTGAACCAAAGTCAAATCCACAAGAAATTAGTTCTATATTTCTAATAGAAATATTGTTGAGAGATATTGCGTGGTGAAAGGGAATAAAAAGAGTAGTTCTAAATCATAGTCAAATTAGTACAAAGTTCTATTCCTCAAATCATTTCACGTAGTTTTCTGTGGTACTATGTATTCTTTTGCAGAAGAGCAGAGAATTTTCTTATCTACATTTTCTAATTATTAAGAGGTTGTATATAGTTAATAGGTCACGTAAGCATGTGTCAACTCTCCGATAGATTTTGTATAGAATTGGGTAAGGAATAGGTTATACAAAAATGACTCTCAAATATGACACGTTGCACCAATGCAGGACACTCAAATACATGGATGCGCAATGCACAAATAACAATAGACACAAAAATATACACAATGAAAAGAGGAGGTAGAGAAAATAAGGAAAGAATATTACTAAATAAAACAAAAAGACTTCTAGTTTTCGATTGGTATAAGGTATAGCTCTGGTAATAAATAAGGTTTTGTAAAAAGTTGTAAAAGTCTTGTACCTTGTATGAGGAATTTCTAGTTGTTCTATAAATCATCGACTATAAGGTAAATGAATTGGAATATTATCTCAACCAATAAAATAATCACTAATGTTTCTTCTTTCTTTAGAGTCTTCTCATGATACTTAGAATTCTATATTTCCATTTCATGAACTTTTAGATAACTTATTTCTTTTGGATAAAAGAGAATCAAAAACACATAAAACACATAAGGAATACCCAAAACCTTACCGGCCAGGATAGAATTTGGGAAAGATCAAAATGAAAGAATTCGAAGGAAAGAGTGCGAATACTCCATTGCTGCCTGACTGGAATTCTTGTTTGATTATTCAGTGAGGCACAAAGAAAAGAAGACTTTTCCAGAGTCGAATCCAAATCAAAAAAAAAGACAAAGGCAGAAGAAAGAAAACAGATTGACTAGAATAGGAAAGAGAGAGAAAGAGAAACCAAGAAGAGACTTTCCGCAGAGAGAAGAACGAGGAATGAATGGGATAAATGTAAATAGAAAAGAGAAAGTCTTCCTAAAAGTAAAAACAGAAAATAGATAGAGAGAAATGCAAAAGAAAGAAAGAGGGCAAGAAAGGAAAGAGAGAGATGGGTTCCAAGTAGGAAGAGAAAGCTCGAAGAATGAAAACAAATCCATAATAGATAGAGGTTCAAGTCATCTCTCGGCTATCAAAGAGAGGACAAAAAACATGAAATAAAAAGAAATGGCAAAACCCTGAGTCTCTCGTCTCTCACGCCAAAACAAAAAAGAGAGAGGAAAAAAAGACTAGCCTTGGTGAAACTATTCGAAAAGAAGTCTAAGATGTGAAAGAAAGATAGTCATAAATGCCTTCTCGCTTAATCTGAAATTCCAGACATTGATCACAGTTTCCTCCAAGCATGGAATGAACTCTAGAAACGGGGAAATGAAGCTGCACATTCTTGGCAGATGAAAGTGGGCCTTGTCTAGTAGATCACAAAACAATGAAAAAGACCTTAAATTAATAATAAAGAAGCGAGCTCTACTCCAGTTGTAGAAAGAACATACAAGAAAAGAAAAAGCCTGCTTTGCTGTTCGATCAGTTCTGCGGAAACTAGATTTTTGTACTTCAAAACTACCTCTATCTAATGGGGAGAAGAATCTTAACAGGAACTAAAGGAAAAAAAAAGAAACTAAATAAAAAAAGAGAGGACCCCCTCGGAAAAGCTTCTGTCCAGAGTTCTTAAGAAAATTCTGATTATGTGGAAAAGTCTTTTTTTTTTTTCTATACTTTTCGTAGCTTTTTGAATACTCTAGAAAATCAAAATAGTTGAGATATTAGCACATATAGTCTTATTTATAAGGGGAGTCCATTTCTATGTTGTGTTCTTTCTTTCTTTCTCAGTCAAAAAAATCCTATAGAATATGTTTTATCAAACAAAAGGATGAAGTATGTTTTGAGTTTGAGTACAATGCTCTCCAAACAAAAAAAAAGGTTGAATATGATCATACAAGTATTTGAAACAGGACGAACTCCAAAAAGAAATCTATTTTAAAAGAGCCAAACAGAAACCCAGAAAATGGAAAGTGTAAATGCTAATCAAAGAAAGAGATTTTTCCCGTCAACTCCTTTCAACTATCCCTGAAATACTTTAGACAGGACCTGGGCCCTTAGATTCTTTATTTTCGATTTTTTTATAGTCTTTTCATTCTGGGATCCACTTTTTCCTAACATTTTTTATGATGTGATTCAGAAATATCTTTGACTTACTGTCATCCTAAAATAGCAAGTGTCGTGCGTGTCACATATACATTTAAAGGAGCAATCCTATTTCATTTCAATTCTTTTACAGCCGATGAAAGTCAAAATTCTGGGTCTATGCTCTTCTTGCCTGTCCCATCTTTTCCCTTTTTTGGAATGGTCTCTTGTGTGTGAAATGTGCAAAAGGGTTTCCGGGATGAAAGTTCGTTCTCGGTTCACAGTTTTTTCTGGATTTTGAATTTCCGAAACATAAAATTCTACTTGTTTCTTATTGCTAGAATTTGGTTCACTGATATTGAAATTTTTGACTTTCTTCAACATATTGTCTTCTCTTTCTTTCTGGTTTTTGTTTTTCCCGAAATCCTTTGCATTGGTGGGGAAAACCTGTTTCACTAGCGCTCTTACATTCCTTTATGGCCTTTTTGGTGTGTCGCATTGAGTCAATTGTCTGTTTGCCCGAGGATAAGATTCATAAGAAAAACTCTATCGATTTTTTCTTTGCCTTTTCGACTAGGTATTTTTAAAGTGAAAGTCTTTCTCGCTAAGGAGAAAGGAGATTGAGAAAGAGAGAGAAAAAGAAGACAAAAAGCTATCCCAGGCAAGAGAAGAAAAGATAGGCGTCTAAAAAAGAAGTCGAAAAGAGAAAATTCTGTCGACTCTACTAATACTAATGAAATAAAAAGAAGGAAATCCTGTTGGAAAAGCCTTTTTTTAGAGGATGATGCAAGAAGAAAATCAGAAAGAAATACCAAGGCCCTTCCACAACACGAGCTTTCCATGCGAGTAGAAATTTCCAAGAAGAAGGAAAAACTTCAACCGATACCAGAAACTAAGGGTTTTTCAAATTCCTGGAGAGCTTTTTCAAAATGCAGAAAGCCCCAATTTAAAACAGAAATGGGAAAAAGAAATGAACTCCTTGAGTTTTCGTGCCAAATTCCTTGTAAGGAGAAAGCAAAAGCAAATCACACAAAGAAAGAGACACATAAAAAAAAGGAAGAAATAAATAAAGAAGCAAGCAAAACCAGGCCAGGAAAAAGAAAAACAAGAGATTCATCAAAATTAGAAGTTTTTGATAAAGAAAGAGAAAAAGATACAATATGCCTCGGTTCTCAAAATATCAAAGTAGGCATTTCTATTATAGCGCTTTTTTTTTTAGTAGAAGGTTAAAGCATGAGACAAAAAAGGAAAAGAATAGGAGAATATGTCCATTTTTTCACAATGGTTCAAAAAATAATAAGAAACTGTGGAGTCTATCCTATCACCGAATCGAAAATGCATGGGAAAGAAAAGAATCGAGAGGAGATCCAAAAAGAAAGGATAGGACAAGAAAGAGGGTCCAGTTGCCGAGATTTTTAAACGACTATGTAATAAGATGAAAGTCAAAAGAAAGAAGAAGGAAGATGAAATAAAATAGAAAGAAAAAAATAGAAGAAGAGAAGGGGAAGAACGCCTCGCGTCCGATAAAACAAAGACAAAGAGAGATTCGAGAAGAGAAAGAAAGAGACAAGGGCGAATGAAAAATGGATCGGACAGAAATATAGTATAGATCTGAATGAGTCAAAGAATGCATTATCAAATTCTTAATTAGGAAATAAAACTTTCCCCCCTTTTTTTTTAGCCAATTCCACCAGTCTCAGCCTATTTCTTTTTAGCAACGAGTCAATTCTCTCTTCTATCTAAAAAAAAAAGGTCAAGTTTTGAACCATCAATGAAAGATGATACAGTCGGACTTCCAGAACGGACAGTGTAAACTCGAGGTTTTTCTTTTGAAATGCTAGGAGCACACAAAATAGATAACTAGAAAGTATGACTAGCTAACTAATCAAAATATGTCAAATAAATCATAGTTTCTTAATATTCTTCTACATGTACAAGAATGAAAAAAACACATAGAGGAGAAAAGGAAGAACTATATAGAAAAAATCATAAGTGATTAAAATTTCACTAAAAAACAAAGGGATGGGCCGAACAAAAAAGAAAATGCTCCAGAAGCATAGTCCGAAGGCGATCATGAAATAATCAATTCGAATCTCAGGAAACTTTTTCAAGACCAAAACTGTTGAGTTCACTTTTCAAAAACATTTAAGAATTTTGTTTCCGCTTCACCGAATGACGCAGAGAAAGAAAGAGGATAGTTGGGGAATGAACGTTGTCAAGGATAAAAACTCCATCCGGGAGTAGATAAATGAACAATTTCGAGAATAATGAATGAATAAGAAAAGAAGAGCTAGTCATATCCGCAAAGAATCCTGAGCCTGTCTAGTGAACTATTTATACAATGAATACACAAAGAAGGATAATTCAGTTCCAGCATACTATTCAAAAAGGACCAAAGGCGTTGAGTTACATTTTTCTTTCGCGTAACGTAAGTAAGTAAGCCTCAGTAAGAAAGCTTGATACAACAAAGAGAGAGAAAAAAAAAAAGATACGAAAAGAAGAGAAGCGGAAAAAAGGAAATAGACGAGAGGATTGAAAGAAAAAAGAAGAAATCTTCTATTTTGAGAAAATTCTTTTACAAAAATAGAAGATTTATGGAAGCGAGTAAGAAGTCCAAAAGTGAGAAAAAGGGAGACAGAAAACGGATCTACAAAATATGGATTTGACTAAGCTTACTAAAAAAATCTTTTGTTCTTCTTTTCTATGTCCGATCAAGGCTTTCTCTTCTCTGTTTCCCCAAATAAACCTTTATTTCTTTTCTTTTTTTCTAATTTTTAAGAAAAGAGCAAATGAACACTCTTCGAGATTTGGATCTTAACACAACAAAAAAGGAGGAAGTCGATTTTCTAAAATATAGAAAAAAGCCATCTTAGACTTAGGTTTTTCTACCGTTTCTCTTCTTTCTGACGAAGCTCTCGTCGCAGGAGGGCCACTCTCTTTGGAGTCTTTGCTGCTTTTTTCTGGTCAATTTCAAGCCATTTTCGTAACGAAGTTAAGTCAAAGAGGTCGTACTTGGATCTTGGGGAAGAAGGAGGATTTCTGCAGGAATAGAAAGCTTTCCAATCATTTAGATCGACGATTGTCCTTGGTTCTGTTTGTTTTTGGCCTTTCCTTATTTAAGCATTTCACGGACTCTATGCCTAAGGAGAAAAATCAATGCAATGGAAAGAGCTTTCCCGCTGCCTAAATGAATTTCGTAAGAAAATTTGGCTCTATTTTAGATTTTTTGACTCGGTGCCAGACTGCTAAACCAAATAGGTCCATTCTCTAAACGACATTGGAAAGGGAAATTTTTCACGGAACGTATATAGAGATATTTCTTTTTTTTGCTTTTCTCTATGAACATAGCCTGCCGAATCAATTTCTATTCCTTCTTTTCTTTCGAACGACAGAAAGCTCTCTTATTTATTTATGTCAAATTTCTTCTGTTACTATCATTCTTTTAGGAAGTCCATTAATGAAATGAAAGTCGGTTTTTTTTTAAGCATTTTCTAGAAATTCGATCTATATATAATAAATAGAATAAGAAATAGATTCTATGAAATATAGTATTGTATAATGTGGGAACTGAACTGGCAGTTATAACGGATGGGATCTCGGTAACCCGATCTGGTCTCTCTGCCTCGACTTCTTTCGGTCGTTCTTCCTTCTATCTCTCTCCTCTGGATTAGAAAGATTGGCTCTCCCTTCCTGAATCTAAAAAATATGGTGTTGCACCAACGGAATACTAAAAATACATACAATTACACGTTTTACTTCGCGCATAGAATTAGAGAGAAAGCCAGTCAAAGAAAATCCACGGCCCTTACTTCCAACCCAGGATATAAGGGATAAAAAGCATTTATTCTGAAACAATTGTACATCTTGGTGGACTTACTTAGTCTTAGTAGAGTCAACCAAAAATCATGGATCATCTTTCTTCTCATATGCATGCACGTGTAGTCATTAAAAAGATGAGTGTGCTACAGCTCTAAATAGAGAATACATAGGAATAGAATACGTAATTAAAGTAGCGAAGTAAAGAGGACATAAATGTAGCGTTTGTACAGCAAAAAGATCTAGATATGCTGCATAATAACTAATGAGTCTCCGAATCATATTCTACTTCACGAGTAGCTAGAATAGAATTGTTACAATCCTTTGTTGTTTCTCTTTCTTTTTTTTTCACACTGCGTGTCTAATCTAAAGTATACTCTCTTCTAATGAATACTTCTTTGGTTGAATGCCATCCCTCCTTGCGGTAAATATCTCTTCTGTAACGACATCATAAACTCGGCAAAAACTATTTTCACACTCGTGTGGGACATAGAGTTTACAACATAGGAAAGGCATAGGATTTCTGGCTAAAAGCTCAAAAGATCAGTTACAAGTTTGACTTTAATCAAAATAATAATAAACGAGATTGAAAAGTTCAAAAGTATACATACATGTTTGCAATAGGACTTTAAGTACTCTGCGGAAGTCACCGAAAGCAAAAACACCCAAATAGTTTGCGCAAATATAGAAGAAGACTACTGCCCCAGTAATGAAGTTATTAGAAACAAAAGGTATACGCGGTTATAATAGGTAATAAAGTAGCATTAATCAAATAGATACGTATAATAGTTTGACTTAAACAAAAAAGATATGGTGGGTAGGGCTGCTATTTCATTTAGTACTTACTTACATGTTACAACTAAGAATTTCTATTAGGAGTTTTGAGAGGAATTGGAAATCTACTCAGAATGGAAGAATAGGAAAAATCAAATGCACGATATTTGTATTGTGACAACATAAAGAAGAAGATAAGAATAAGATAAAGAGGCAAGCATTGCAAAAAAGAAGAATATTAGACTCGTCAAAAGAGTTCTAGAATATCTACAATCTACAATTATGGCATGATTTGCCTAAGAAATAAGAATTCTAAAAAGATTCATATTACATTAATATTACAAGGATTAACTATTTACATATATTTACCCTCTTTTGCTATACTAGAAATACTATAGTTGAGAGCCGACTTATTGTGTGAAACAACAAATGCGTAGTACCAAGGACAAATACCATTCATATTTCTAGCATGTTTCTACTTGATTCTAAATAGAAATAGAAGTGGAAATGTTCTATCTATTCTAATAATAGAATATCATAATATCTAAGTTGAACTTTTCCAATGAGAAGTACTTGCCGAAGAAATCTTATGTAAGGAACTACACAAATCCTTGTTGGTGTAAATTATTATTCTTCATTTAGAGCTCGATTCTTGCTATGCCTAAGAAAATCATAGGGGTTATTTGAGGTTTCTACTATGTCTTGATTATGAGTCCGAACAGAAGCTTCGTAGGAGCCAATTCCATTTCATTACTAGTTTTAGGATTAACCTTATCCAACCAAAGACTATCACTGCTTATTATAAAAAACTAAAAATGACACATTCTCTACAGAAAAAAAGACCCAGAAATGGAGTACCCTTTCATTTAAATTTAGGCCTAAATCCGAAAGTCTTATCTATATTAATCTATATTAAGAGTTGATATAGTCGGAAAGACGACTTGCAGGGTCTCTTTTGTTTTTTAGCTGCAACACTATTCTCTTTAATTAATCTGGTTTAATAGATCTTTCGAACACTGGAAGGAGTCAATCATCATTTTCTAGTAATCTAGATTCCTTCCTGCTACAAACGATTCTTCCATATTTTTTCCACATATTTTTCCATATATTATACATATATTATATATAATAATTAGAATAATCTAAAAAAAGATAGTTGTCTCTATCAGAAGAAAAACCAAAGTAAGCACTGGTAAGACAGCATAGAACCTAACCAGCAACCGTGGAAATGAAGAAAGAAAAAAGGGGGAACACACTATAATGCTAATATATTGTGCTATATTTGCTATATGCTATATATATTATATAATATATATCTAATTATATAGTTTAGATTCTATTTTAGATTCTATTAATAAACGCATAGCAAACACTTCCAACTCTTATTTTATTATAAAACACCCTCTCGCCCGGACCTTTTTTATAAGTCGCAGCCATTAAAAGCTAGGATTATTACTCGGTTGAGATATTTGACAAGAAATTAGAATTATGGAAAGAAATGCAGTAGTAACTGTGACTAAGAGACAACTAAGCTACAACAAGAAACGTCAAGTATTTTCCGCCTATTTTCACGGGATTTGTCCTTCGTTACTTACTGAATGGAATATATGTACCTATTGAATAGAAGTACCTATTTATTTAGATATATATATATATATATCATCTACCTACAAACCAGCACCTGTAGTAAAACAACAACAGAGAACTAGGAAAGCGGCCAACTATCTCTATCTCTATTGAGTTTTTGCAAACTACTTTGTTTTGTAATAATGTATGTATTGTAATTCACAGTCTAACTCTTCCAGGATTTAGAATCTTTGTTTTCTTTTCCTCTATATTGAGTAGCGCGGTTAGAGACTCTTTGTTGAGTTTAAGAATTCTATGTTTTCATAAGAACTATGAACTTCCGTTGCAGATAGATCAACTTCTTATTTTATGAAATTTATTAAAGAGATAAAACTCTAAGGAATTGACTCCTCGCGTACTTCTGCACTTTCTTACTTTTAGTTTGTTGCATCTAATATAGTTTCTATTGTTATATTATATATAAGGAACCACCTCTTCTCTTTTTTTCTACACGGTGGCAAACTATATAGAATTGAGTCCATCCAGCCTCTGGAGCAAGGATTGCTGGGTAGGTACAATGATAATAAATTTTCTTAAGAGAAGGAAAAATAAGACACCTATAAAACACTCATTTTTGGTTTTTGACTATTCATAAAGTCTAGTTTAACAGCTTCTAAATGGTATCTAATTCTATAATATCTACCTGCACGTCAACTAATAGAGGTAGATGGTAGGTATGTATATACTCGGTAATAAATAGAATGAAAAAAATCCTTTATTATACATTAGAAAATGAACAATAAAAAGAGAGGTATAAATAGTTCGGGAAGAGAGAGGAAGTGCTCGGGGGTATACGAGTGGTATGAACGGATATAGAAAATCTGACTTATTATATAGTTGGCCAGAACTCAAAACCTATTCTATCAGCACAACAAGACTCCCAATATTAGACAATAAAAAAAATCACTACAAAACAAAGGCGGATTAATTGCAGCTTTTCACTTGAACTATTAATCTTAGGCATACCGACTTCTTTGATCTCACCTTAGACTTTTCTACTCTAACCGTATTACTGGAAGTTTAGGAACTCCTTAGATTTTTTGCACTCAGATCCAGAAGAAAGTTCTACATTTCAAATGCGCCTAGATTATTGTGAATTTTGGTTATTGTATTGGAAGACGTGTCACCTTTACTAGTTAGAAAAAGCATTCGTGCATACCATTCTCAATCATTATTCGCAGGAAGTGTGTGGATTGCAGATCTGGATAAACAAAAGTTGTTTTGGCATGTTTCTAGAAAAACTTTCACAATCAATTTTTGACTAGAATAGATTCCTAAGTAAGAGGAAGCATAGAGCAGATATTATATACAACAACTCATGATGAAGCAATGCCACGTTTTACTCTTTTTTTTTGACTCAACGAGCGATTGCACCTAGATACTCAATATTATTCCATTTAAGTATTTCTAACTTACTAAACTCTCCTTTCACCCTAGAATTTCATAATTTTAGATTATTTCCTGTATTGTATAGTATACTAATTCATACTAGTATATTATTCACGGATAGATAAAGAAAAAAGATGTAGGTCAATTTGTGACGTATCAAAGAAAGAGTTCTTCATTATTCCCGAGTGACTCCTCTACCTAAGTCGTAATTGAGTATTGTACCTTACTGATTTATAGCACCAAAAAAAAGTATTTATTTATAGACCAACCAATTCTTGTCAAATATAGTTCAGGGTCAGCGATCGTCAAACCAAACGCCCTTATTATATTAAGCCTCGATTCTACAAAAAATAGAATAAAGGGGAAATGCCGATTGTCTAGTGTTTAGTAGAAGTAGTATTTGCTGCAACCCAGTAATCTTCTTTAATAGTTTATTTAATAGTTTAATAGATTGTTGCCGAAGTTCCAAAGTATACTCGGGGCACCTCACTTAATAAGACATCTATCTTCTTTGATTCTATTTCTTATTTTTTTATTCTACATCGAACGTTTGGGTATAGATTAAGAATGTCAAATTATCGATCTAGTTTTTTTATTTAGTGCCAAATAATAGTGCTTCAACTATTATTTCTAAAAAAAAAAAAAAAGAAAGGATTAGACGCTATGCTTAAGATAATACTCTAGGTTATTTATATTGGAAAGCATAAGATCATTTCTATTCTTGAATTGTCCAGTGGCGGACTACATGTAAAGTAGGATCTCTCGCCCCTTCGATTAAACTAGATGCCTACTAATAATATGTAATAATATATTTCAATTTATCTATCTCTTCGATCTTTCTCTGATTTGTTCTATGTATGCTGCCATCCAATACTAAATAGATCACTTCTTTATTCTTTGAGGAAAAGAAAACATCCAAAAAGATGTATCGAAAACTAGAATAAGCAAAAGCAAACTACAACAAGTCTCGAGAAATAGGGAGATAGAATTCTAAAAGGAGTACACCTCATGCTCTAGAGAACTAGTAATTAAGCAATATACCTGACGAAATTTCCAAGTCAATTAAGAAAACTGATGTGACTTTTTGGGTCTATTCAAGCTTTGTTATTCTTGTCATATATATGGAAGAAGGCAATCCAATGCAGGCTTTAATTCTCTTCTCCAACCCTTCCCTTTTTATATCCAACATTTCCAGCGATGGGGTTAGTAGGATTCTATTTTTGTCTCTATTTCTTTCTATTTGAAGAATGAAGGAGGAATCTATTCCAATAAATAGATAATATTTACGATAATCCATAGAACTAAACAAGCAAGGAAGTAATATACAACATAGCAACATAGCGAAGTAATTCTGAACTAACTGAACTAAGGTAATTGTTGTTGGTTATATTTTGGTTGGAGGATAGTTGTAAAGCGAATAATTTCTTGGGGAACAGAAGGTTACTCCACCATTATGAGTATTGGTCTGTACTAATAGAGATAGCGCGTAAGAGAATTGGCTTGTGATTTTACGAAAAAGAAACACAGAATTCAATTAGGTAGTAGGAAAAATGAAGAAAAGAAAAAAGTCATTTATACTACGTGCTATGTACTTTTTATTATACCAACCCCTTTTATTTACGTTATAATGCATCATGCACGGGTAATCATATATGTGAACGGAGATCCCGTAACGGAGCAAACCTCTACAATCCTAGTCAAAACCACTACTTCTCTTTATTCCATATATTCCATAAAAAACTCCATAAACGTGAAAATTAGGAATATAGAACAGTCATCCTTTTTGAACTAGAAACAGAAAGAAATTGGTAGGGAAATTGGCAACGGTTAGCAAGGCTCGGTAATTCTGTGTCTAAGGTTGGTCATCTGTCGGTGGGAGAAAGCCTTCTTGTAGGCTGGAAAAGAGGAGGGGATAGGAGTTCCTTTCTCTGCACTTGTTCTTTTGTGGTGTGATCTGTACCCTTTCTTTGAACCTTGTTGTGAATGAGTTGCGTATCCGGTTTAGAGATATGAACTAAGTGCCATTTGGTGCGTGACTGAGAACAAAGGTACTGGAGAAAGAACGAATGAGAGGTATTTTGGGATATTTGTGAGTGCTTCTATCTGCACGCGGTACCTTGGGTGTATGTCTAAAGTCGTTCCGAGATTTTATGTTCTCTTTTTTTATCCCAGGATTACTTTTCAACGGCTTCAAATGTTTTTTTAAAGGAATACCCTACTGAGTGTTGTTGAGTGTTGTTATATATATAAAGGGGAGTTCCACAAAGAAGGCGCTTCCAACATTAAAGATAAAGAGAGATTTTAATGTCATGTGTTATAGTTATGTTATATATAGTAGGTTAGTTTTGGTGTCTTTTGTGTTGATAATCCTATAAGAGGTTCTAGTTGTTTCAAGCACTTAAGTTGTTCGTACTAAAACCAAGAATTATCCATATTGATATGCCTTAGGAAATACATAAAATGGATAGGTGTTATCGGTAAGCTTTATTAATGCACTCACTTACATTACAATACATACAATTGGTTAAGGCTCTTTTCTATTGCTTGTATTGTTCCTTCACAAACTAGACTCTTCAAATTTCTCTATTCCTATCCCTTCCCTTGACTCTAGAAAGAAGTTTTGTCCTTTGTCAGTAGCATATTTATTAGATAAACACCGCTTAAGTCCTTTCTTTTTTTCTTTTCTCTAAGAGTTTGCACCGTTAAGCAATCTTATGCCTCCAATCTAAAACAACTCCGCACATCACATGTTTGTTGGGTAGACCAGTTACAAGTTACACGCTTACTACAAATAATGAGGCTTTTCTCTAGAATGACTTTATTAGAATTCTATTTCTACAGTAGATTTCGTAAAAAGAAATCTAAAATAAAGTACTCGCACGCAAGGGCTCCTCTATTACACTTTGACTTTATGAAAATATTTCAATATCATCCTGTCTCCGCATATATATGTAAAAGAAGAGATTTAAGTAACAGATGACAGAATCTTAACGAAAATACCAAAAGGAAAACCAAGCCCTTTCTAATAAATAAGAAAATCTAAGGAATCTAAATCTTGTATTTCTAGTACACAGTAGACGATCGACCCACACAACAAAAAAAGTCTCCTAGACAAAAATCAACTAAATGGCGTATACCTTATTATTTATGATTTATGACCGACTTATCTCGCCCGGAAGAGTCTACAATTGTTGTTAAGAGCAATATAGAACCTAACGTCTAACAATGCTAAGTACCTAGTGATTTGTATGTAACTATTCTCGACCATCGATCTAATTATTCAATTCAACAAACGAGGCCTTTTCGATCAGATCAATCTGGAAAGTCAATTTGTGATGATTCGGGGATTTCTTTCATCAATCAACAAGGAATGATATAAAAAAAGAGAAGTTAAAGAGAGAAGATAGTATAAGTCAGAGATTCCTACTTTGCTAAAAAAGAGTCCACCTATAAATTGAAATGAAATTTGATCTAGAGGAGTCATTAATGATTTTTCCAATTGAGGGATAATAGTTGCATGGATTTGGCCTTCTTTTTTCTATGTTTTTAGCTTACCTTTCATCTGTTTCAGGCTCTTCAAATTTCTTAAATCACGAAATCCTAAACGTTGTATAGAAATGTTCTATTTCTTGTTGTTAGAATAGAATTAGAATGTGTTGTTTGTTTGTAGCCGACGATGTTACTTTCTATGTATGTATTAGAATAAAAAAAAATCAAAGGCTGTTGTCTATCTTAAGTTTTCTTTAGAATTAATATGGCATTTGCCTGTGTTTTTTTTGTGAACAGCACTCCTTGTCCTTGTATAAATAGTAAAGAAAGAATGGCTGGTTTGCATTTATTTATACCACTATGGTTAATTCGATATGCAGGCATTTTACCCAAGAGTCTTCTTATAGAATTGCTTATAGAATTGATTGACTTGGCGTCGGATCCACCCACTTTCATTTGATATGATAGTACATCAATCATATTTTTGGGGTTGCTTTCAATTAGTTTTGATGAAGTTATTCACACCCTTCCTTTTGTTGTCTTCTGTTTCTGTGCCAGTTTCTTTCTTATTATTTAGATTATTATTATTGAGCCAAAAGAGCCAATACCTGGATACAGATTCCTTCATATATCATAGTTAATATCTTTTGCAATATCAACATTTGATACATACAAGTACAGTACAACAGAGTCCTTTTCTACAAAGTTCTACTATATAATAGAATCTAATAGCAGATATCCAAAAAAGTAGAGTTACCGAAAGAGAAAAGCGCTAATACAAGTACTTCTGATCCGAGCGTTTTAATGGTGGCATAAAAACTCTTCATGTATAGTTAAGATTGATTCACAGGGGTACTTAGCCTTACACCTCTTAATTCTCTTTAAGAAAAAAAAAGTATTGCATACATAATTCGTTCTAACATAAGTGCCTCTTCTTATTGACCGCACTACTAAGTCATTTTACCTATTCTATTACCATTATTTTCCTTTGCTCACTTTTGGCTATTCTCTTTTTTTTACCTCGTTATTCTCTCTGTAGAAAGGCCTTGTCTCCATATAAAACACATACTAGAATTTCCAACACAACATTGCGAAGAAAGACTCAAACTTGAAAAAGATACAAACGTAGGGGGTAGGGCAGGCAAAATAGACTTTCATTTTGGAAAATGGGAAGAGAGTACTATTCTAGATTGGAAAAAGATTCGTGAAGGAAAATCAAAAATGCTAAAGCATGACTTCTTAGACTATATAAATATTGACCAATTGATGAAAGAAATTCTAGATGAACCCAAATGTGGTGTTATTTCTTATTGTGTGGAAGTTTCCAACTATTCTATTCTGCAAATAAAAGTCAACTCTTTTTCTTTCCCGGCTTTTTAGCGCGGTTATACTTACGTCTTATTAATCTTATTAATAAATAATATACCTGCGCTTAATGTTTTGTACTTAGATTTATACCTTGCTGCCTTCATCCGCAAAGATTTCTCTTTATTTAAAAACTAAATTGATCTAATAAAGAAGTCCCTTCCAAAAAACTGCAACTTAATCTTTATGTTCAAAAAAATCTCTAGTTTTTCTTTTTACGACTGTTTAAAAACCTATAAATCCTTGTTAATAATTATGGTTTGGTTATTTTGGAATCCTATCCCAAGTGTACCGAATCAATACCGCATAGAAGATAATAGAGACTCTTCTAGAACTAAAAGAATTGGAGAGTCTGAGAAAAAGAGTAACCATTTAAAGAGAAACATTACCTAAGAACCCTGAGAAAAGAGGAAAGAAAACCAAAGAAAAACTAGAAATAACCGACCAAAAGGAAGATAAAGCTGTTGCTGTAGTAAGTATTCGAAGAACGACAAGTGACATATTTCTTGCTTTTTTGAATATCATACATAGGCCTTTACATTACAATATAACGACGCATAAGTCAATTTCATTTAAATACCTGACTGAATGAAGAAGTAGTATGATGAGAATAACTAATTGTAAGAGATTGGTTTGTCAAATTCATATTGATGATCCATTTTGAAAGATAGCCTTTAAATGTAGAGAAATCAGAGAAAGTAAACCCGCATACCCTTTAGTAATTATTACAGCTAGGATTCTATACGCTGTACCAAATTTTTTGATATTATTGATATAATGCAAATAATGTAAATGAAAGGCTTTTCAAACAAATTATTAGTTAGTTGTTCGGACAATAAATAGTCCAGACTCTTCCAGCAATGAATGGATTTCAAATGAATACCTAGAAGAAATACGTCGACCAAAGAAATAGGGAAAACAACGTTAGCCCTTGATTATCTTACTAATATATATAATATACTAAATATAGAAAAAGGGGTCCTGGTACTAATTGCCGAAAAAGATAATGATTAGATGGGTAACTGAAAGGGAGGATAAAAGAGAATTATTGCACTAGATTCTATTCATAACTAGGTTCCTTGCTCTTGAATTATTTTCTTATGATCTTTGGTCGTAGCTTTGCAGTTAGTTAGTTTGGCAAGTTTCTTCCTGTTCCATTAGCCTTTTTTTTTTTTTTAGGAAATTGTAGAAGAGGGAAATAGAGGCAATCCACCGTTTTTAGTATTTAAGAACGCGCTCTTATTTCTTTACTATGAATGAGAGAGAAAGAAAGCCGAAATTCTATTATGCTATATTCTTTTACAAATACAACAGTACTCTGTTTACTACGAAAGAGAACGAACTGGTCGAAGAAATGAGACTTTGTTTGCCTAGTTGGGGAAGAAGTCTTCATCTTTCAGCATGGAATAATCGGGACCGGGATTTATTCTTTTCTTTCAATATCTCTAAAAAATCTAAAATGAATCTTAAGGTCTTCATTGTTTCCGTTTCTTCTTCTCTTACTATAGAATCTTACTATATTAAGGCTTTACCAAGGCCTGTCAATTTTTATCGAGTCTTTTTTCTATTCTTCCTTTTGACTTTCCAGGGGGCAACTCAAATCATGAGTGTAAGAAATCTTACGGGCTAGGTGATAACAGGTAGATCATCCTTAACCGAAAAACAGAGAAAGGCATATTTCATAAACACAATGACTAACAAGTGTTTTTTATACCTTTATTGTTGTTGTCATGAATAGATAATGCTTTCTATTGTGATCCTCCAGTCAAATGCAACAGAAAAATCGACGAAGAACTTCTAATGTCTAAGTAATAAATAGTAAATAGAACGCGTGAGAAAAGTGGTACTTGAAACTTGTGCAAGCAAGGACAGTATTTCTTCGTTATTGGTTAAGAGACCTTAGTTATGTGAGAGGAAGTAGAGGTAAGAACCACAAAGAATTCCTAGCTACTCCTACCCTACCTATAGATTTTTTGTGACTTAGCGGAATACAACGCCTTAAGATAGAGTCTCATATCTTGGTAAAGATAAGGAATCCTGAAAATAGATGTACATATTTGAATCTTTGTTACCGCGACAAAATAGATCAAAAAAGAATAAAAAACATAGCCCTCTGCCTTCTTTGATTACTAAAAAGAATTTAGGCTACTCTTTTTGGGCATTGTCCTTTTCTAATATTTTCTTTATGTTGGAGTTTGCTAAGAAAGAGTTATTCCTCCGCTATTATTCATATATCTCCAGGGTTCTAACCCGAGTCTCTTAGTACATATTTTATACTTCAACTAGAAAGCTGACCATAACCATATTAGTATCCTTTTTTTGCTTGTCTTCGATAAAAGATGTTGCGTGACTGACAAGTTTATTGAGCGCTTTCTCCAAAGTGTTCAGGATCATCCTACCTATTGCCCTATTGTCGAATTTTGTCTGAAAAAAATCTACCTTCAAAGGACGATTTGTCGGTCAACCAAAAACCCAATGCAAGACTTATGTCCAATCCATTAATGTTTGTATAAGATAAGAACAGACATAAGATGATGGTGTATGAAGCGTGATTCGTGCTGCTTATGTTAGATTTTCGTGACGAGAAGCAGACGTATTATGTTATGAAGGGAAGGAAAAAGTTTCGCACCTAGGTACACTAATCTTACTCTCTTACTTTTCTAGATTTTTTTTTAGAATGAATGGAAAGTCTTTTCTTTAATGAAAATGAAGAAATTAGGCCTTCACCATGCAAATTGGTTGGTGTAAATGTTCCGCTCTCTGAGACATTCCAAATTGATTTTTCTTTTTGTCCACAATAAGAAAATGACGATACCCTTCTTTACTAGTTATCTAATACAATGAGGTACATCGTTTCTATTGATGATAGATGATCTTCATGAACTTATTTCTTCTTTGCTACCTGTCCCCCTTCCCTTTGCTTTCTTGTACGTAGACACCATACCTAGCATACATTCAAGTTTCTCTTGTTATTTTGTTAAATTGAGTACGCAACCAACGTCTTTTCTGCTTCCAACATGTTGGTATGTAATTGGCCTAAGATTTTGTATTTATTTACTAGATAGATACTAGGTAGAGTAGCTTATGAACATTTCGAAGAAGAGAAGAAAAAGGAAGAGGCGTTTAAAGATTAAAGTAAAGAACTGGTTTCTATCTATTTTCTTCTCTATTTTGATTTAAAGAAAAAATAGAAGAAAGTATCTGTCCTTATGAGTTTTTCATACTTACCAGCGCTATCTACAACACGTATGCGAAATTCTTCTATTCTTTCACTTTTCATGAGCTCTTTAGTCGCTCTATTATTTTGAACCCTTTAAGTGTCATTTTCAAAAAAGGATACCCTTTTGTTTTGCTAGATTCTCTTTCTAGAAGGGGATAGAGGGAATGATTGCTTTTTGTATAACTGGAGAACGAGTCTTTTTAGTTTCTTTTTTTCTTTTTTGAATATCGAGTGATCGTGGTGATATTTATACAGAACGACTAGGCCTACCTAAGTTTGGACCTACCTACAAATATACTGGAATATGATTGGCTTTCTTAAAGATTCAATTAAAGCGTGTCTAAAATCTTCTTTTCGGAAGGCATTTCTTTCTACAGACGAACAACTAATGCAAAGAAAGTCAAAAATACAAGACTTTTGGCGAGGAGACAACACCATAAATCTATCTAAATAATAACATTCTATAAAGCGCGGGATGGTACATATGGTACATAATAATAATAATAATATGGAAAACAAGGAATCTGGATAAGAAGAAAATGTTGTAAATAGGTCTAAAATAAACGAAGAGATGAACGATAATAAATGAAGTCTTTAGCAGTGAGAGGAAGCTTTTCCCTTTTTTTTGTTGTGTTTTCCTTTCGGATCTACAATAACACGCGAATATGCCTTCTTCATCTTTATTCTCTTTTATAGTTAGTAATGCATTTAACGTTTCCTTTCTTCTTCCGTCCCTTTTGTTTGACTTTCGTCGCACTCAGAAACTCGCTTTATAGGGACTAACTAGGCTCTGTTTTCTGTATTATATATCTATTATTTCACTCAAAGTTGGTGCCAAAGTCCATTTTTCTAATTAATAGATAATTAATAGATTGAATCGTTAATCATATAGAATCAAAAATGTTTCTTACTATCCATTTGATTTATCTGCAAAAAAAGGTACCTATTATATAGATTGTGGACCACTTAAGGAAGCATTTCTAAGAAAATAATACGAAGAATCTATGCCGAAAAGAAAGAGTCTTCTAACCCAAATTTCCCCTGGTAGCGGGTTTTGGATTAGAAGAAAGTCCTGGGTCCAATGATAACTAACTATTCTTACTAAAGTGGAAGATAGGGCAAAGCAAGATCCTGACAAATAGACTTTATTTAGTTCTTTTTCTAAATTGGAGATTACTTGGCGTTAAGGAAGGTCCTATTCATTTACAGCGATAAGCACGGATTTCGCTTTTCTGATGGAAGACATATTTCACAAGGAAGGAGCAAATTCTAAACAAATTGAAAAATGAATGTGAAATAAAGACTTCATCCGTATAAAATCGGCCTGTTGATCCCAACTAGATATACACTCACTATCTCTATAGCAAGCAATTAAAGAACAGAAAACATGGTGTAAAAAAAAGTATGAAAGAGAAAAAAAACTATAAACAACTATAGTTGTACCAAGTTAATCAACGAAATATAGCAGCACAATAACATAACCTATTTTTTGATTTCTTTTGGAGAACATATTATATACAATACAAGTACTAAACGAACTTTTATCTAACAACGATGAAATAGGCAGCTAGGATCTCTATTCATCTCTTTTTCTTTCGGTTTTGTTTTACATGCAACAAAGAGAAGTAAGTATGATCTATCATTCTTGGTGTTTTTTAAGCTTTTCACAATGAAATAAGACTAGTCTTTAAAAAGTCTTTAAGGACACGTGGTTTTCCAATATTGAAACTATGAGTCAAAAGAGGAGAGCGAGTAGTACTTCTATCTTTTTTGGATAATCTGGATAAATAATACTGAATTCTAAAGAAATCTAGAACTAGTAGGATAAGTGACATACACTTTCAGTTCCCCCGAATTAAGGAAGTCTAATTTCATTACTAAGCATACGTACACAGGTATACAAAATGTCAAAAAAAGAAGGATGGGTTTGGTCAACTCGCGCTAATCGCACACTAACTAATCGAAGGATAACCAAATCTTTTTTGATTTGATAGTTGACAAATGAGAAATCTATCATGGGTGACTGGCCTAAGTCATTTAATCGTATATTCCTGTATTGGCTAAAGAAAGGATAATAGATAATTTGATCTAGGCAATAATTGCCTTTTCTCCGATCTTTTTCTTACAGGAGGGCAGTCAGGGCACTTTCGTATCTTTCATTTCACAAGAAAGATTTTCTAAAGAAATTCTAAAGAAATATTATGAAACCCTTCGTTATTTGGACTTAGCAATATCACCCGCCATCATATGTTGTTCAATTACCCGAGCGTTGTCACTAAGTCTGTTTTTTCAACAGAAATTTCGTTTTGTTTAGTATAGTAGTATAGAGGTTATTCTTCACAAAATAGAATTAGAAGCGGACTTTCCTTTCCATCCAAGGCGAACTAACTTTAGTCAAATAGAGTTTCTTTTTTTTAGAATGTCCTTTTTTTTGATCTGTATTGTGATCGTAAGTCAAGTCTAGCCTATTTCCTACATATCTTCCTTCCTAGATATGGATATGAGGTTGTCTGCCAATGTTTTTTATGTCCTAGCTCTAGATACTTGGATAAGGGGGTCTGTATAATATAAAGAAACCAATAAAGATTACATACACCGTTTGCAGGGATTAGTTAAACGGGGATACTCTCTTGTCTATATCTATATATATAATATATATTAGATATACACAAAATACTACTTTTCTATCTCTTTTTCACCAGTGTTGAAATATATGTTAGTAACGTAGACTAGTTCAAAACATGCTCCTTAATTATGAAGCGAGGCCTTGGTGAAAAGAAAGTAGGTCATCAAATAAAGACAGAAGGCAGGCTTATAGTAATAGTCAAATAGAATAAATAATACTAGTAGTAGTAGAGTGATTCCTATAAACTTCTTTGTCGTTGAGTTTCCGACTTCTTTTATTTACAGTACGTCTTAAACTAGCTAAGACAATGATGACAATGTAAGCATTTTGGCACAGACTCTTTTATGTTTGCCTTTCACAACAAATAAATACAAATAGTAGAAGTGTCTACTTTGTCAAATAATCTATATACCCTCCTTTGCTTGGAAAAAGAAGGAAGAAAGATTGCTTAGTTATTTCTAAAACCCTGCGTGATTCAAAGAGAAAAAGATAGACATTTTTGGTTAAATAAGAAATACATCTTATGCTACCACGCCCAGGTCCCTAACATCCAAGATGAATGAGTTCTTCTTACTAGATATTTCCCCTGAATTTCTATCTTCTTTCTTATTCTCATCCAAATTCTCTTTAATGCAAAATACTTGTATTATTTGCCCAACCCAAACTATTCTAAATTCGTATCCATCCATCCATGTTGGTGAAATCTTTCGTGTTTCGTATAAAAGAGTTTCAGGTTATTGTTGCCAAGCTGTTACCGAGAAAAGGATCCTGTTATTTTTCGTTGCTCTATTTCCTTGACTTGCCAGTTATGTAATATTTTTCTATTTGATTTCTAGTTTGTATGATATAGCATTCTTCTTGAAGGACATTGATATGCTACCAAACAAACACTTTTTGAATATGATCTCGCGTCGGGTAGTGGGCAGTTTCTTTCTCTATTTTGGTCTTCTTTAAAGAAAGCTTTTATCGCTTCTTTTTGAGATGGTTTCATGATTGCTTTTCCGCCCCTTCTATTTTTTGACTCTGTGTCTATAATAATCGTCGAATCTCATTTCTACCTTAGTTTAAGTCGTGTTCGTATCCTCCTTACTACCTTACTACAACCATTTTGACTGTCACTTTCTTTTTCATATATTATTTCATTCATACATGTTATTTCATAGTTCTACATTTTTTCTCATCCCTTACAACATCCTTAAGATCTGTGAAGTGAAAATCATAAGGGGTCATCTCGACAACCTACCTAGTTTTATTTCCATTCTCTTTTACATTAGAGTACACCTTCCCATTTCGCCTCCAAGCTCTTTTGAATGATTTTTGTTAGTATTTGATTTTACACCTAATCTATCATCTATCCAGCACAGCAGAGTTAACCTGTCTCCTTTGTTGCAAATTCGTTTTCAAATGACTTTTTGATTTGAAGACTCCTCTTACTCATAGCTCTATCTTTATTATCCTGGGTTAGTAATAGAAATCTCAGGTTGCAAGGAGTCAGGCTTATTTTCGTCTTTTACGCAGCATTTTTCAAATCAAAAATTGAGAAACAAACAGGGAGTTGTACAATTACTTTGAACTCCGAGACACTTCTATAGTTCATCGCTTTTTTCATATTACACTTAGAAAAGTATAAAGTTCTAGATATAGACTACTTCTACCTTAATCTTAATACAAGAAAATCCCGCTGTAAAGTACACTACACTTTAATAGGGGCATGCATACACTGTGGTCACAAAGGGAGAGAAATTCCTCCAAGCAAAAATGAAAGAAAAGCGGTGTGCGAGAAGCCTATATTATTTATTAACACATTTGGTGTTAACAAACAAGGGTGCTTTTTATTTCACTTTTTTCACTAAATTAGTATTTAACATTTACGTACGAAATAGAATATTCAAATCGCTACCAAACGCTTTCATAAAGAGGACATTCCCTTTTGTTGATAGTTACTTCCTAACACAGGCTGTGACATTGTTCAATCTGATTTGCTCCAACATTTTTTTGTTGACACCAGTGATCTCTTTCGGCTTTTGACCTCGATCAAGTTTGGGGAATGATTCCTTAGAAAACATAGCATTAACAAAGTTTCCGGTCATTTTTATAGGTAGGATAGGCTTGTTGTTGACCGTTTACGATACGAAAGATGTCTTAGCTCAAATTCTTTTTTTTTTTTTCTGGTTAGGCGGATTCTTTATGTTATGTTGGATATCTTTAATCTGTTGTCTTTGGTTTCTCTATAGGAACGTATTACTCCTCCCCGCAAATCTCTTCTGGATAGAATCCATATTTTTTCATGTATAAAACCAGACTTTAGTTGATTAAGAAACTAAGAGTTGTGAGAAAATCTAAGCATGGTTAGTAGGTAATGCTTGTTTAACTATATACTACTTCTATCTGACTAATACAGTCTAATTTCATTCAGTCGGGAATTTTTGTCCGTTATCTTGGATTTACGATGATAGGAAATGGAGATTGACTTACTGCTGCTCTTTCCTTTCTATTAGGTCAACCAATACAATCTATGGCTATAGTTGCTATGTTATTATCTAATTCTTAGCCAAAACTTGCATTTACCCAGAATTTCCTTTCCTTAATAAACTCTGTTCTTTCTATTTCCAAGTATCCAAGATAAAAGAATTGTTTCACTAATTAAGGTCAAGATCACATTCATGAATGTTTTTTGGTTACTGGTGTCATGTGTCTATAATGTCAATATGTTGTCTTTCTTTTTATATAATAGAACCTTTGTTTACCGTTGTTCGTACAAGCTGTGCCCGTTCCTTCTCTTTTTCTATTCTAACTCTTCTTTCATTTTTTTTTTATGACTAATGAGTAGCACTGTATTCTGAGGAAAGTCTCGTTGCTTAACCTAGCCTTAAGAAAAGATCCCATCTACTTCTTGTAAATAATTAAGAGTAATAATTCTGTGCCATCTATTATTTGTCCTTGTAGAGACTTTCGTGAATGATGCGGGAACCTCTCTGTCCTTGTCCTAGCTTGTTTCTTTTCTTTTAGGTTACAAGTATTATAGCAAGTGAAGTCTTTCTTCTGGTAATCGTTGTTTTTGAATCTATTGAATCCCTTTTCCTCCATTTCATTTTGCTATTTGTAGAGATGTTTCACGTTTCACCTCTTCTTTTCTTTTGCCAGCAAGCAGTAATAATGCAAGTACGCAAGTATGTAAAAGAATAAGTAATTCCACTAAGAGTTCTTTTCAACTACTTCTTCGACTACGACTTTCATTAAGGTAAAACCCTCTCCTCTGCCCTCATATATCAAGTTTCTATTCTAGAAGGACACAATTTAGACGGCAAAAGCTAAAAATGCTAAAAGTTGTTATTCAGAATTAGATCTAATATTCATGCAACCTCCTCAAAGTGCTCTAGTGCTCTGTATATACTGTATATAGTCAAAACTGTATATAGTCAAAAAGGAAAGCGTGATGTAGTACAAAGAAAGAAAAAGGTCCTCTAACATGTTGTTATTCTTTGCTTATGCTACCGGATCGATCGAATCAAATCTGAAATTTCTATTATACCTGTTCCGTATTCTATATAATAGGATAATAGGGAACACTTCTGCTTGCTCCCATTTTTTCTTCTTTCCCGTGCCCGTGTAGACTCCACCCACCACTTAAACGTGTTCTTTAGTTATTATTTTCTTATTTCTTATGGTTTCTATTTATATGTATTTGATATGTTATGTATTTGATATGTACTAAAAAGTGCGTGAAAAGTTTCATTCCACATTTTTCTTATTTTTTCCCTCCTGTGTCATTTTCGTTCTTGCCCTCTTCTTAGTAAATCACGATTGAAATACTTTTGACACCTTTTCTATAGAAATCTATTCCTTGGTAGTGATCACTTGACACGTTGTAGTTTCCTTCCTATTTACTAGGATTTGGGTCTTGGTTAATTACTTGCTACGTATATGTACGACCCCCGAAGTTCTTCCTATTTCTTATTACTATGTTTTTGGGTCATTTTGAGTTATTAATTTCTATATATATATAGAAATGCTGGTTGTTGGTATTAGTTTTCTCAAAGCGTTCCTTAGAGTACTAAATGGTTCACTTTTTCTCTGCATAGTTAACTATGCATCTAAATGAGCTGCTTTCTTAAGATAAGGGAGAGACTAGGCTTCAATCCTATCATGGTAGGTAGGATGCTCTCTTACGTTTTAAGTATTTTACACAAAATTTGTATTGTTTACAGAATTCATTCTAATCGATAGATACGAGTCTAAATAATAGAGTTGAAAGATTTTGAGTCAAGACTTGTAGCGCATCAATTGTCTATTCTACCTACTGGATTCTTTAGCAACAAACAATAGTAGTCCATCCAAAGTCCCGTGCCACGCAACCAACTATTAGTTAATAAATAAAGGATTGCACCGTGTTATATTCGCATGAATTTATGGTTTAGTTCGCGATCTTCAAATTTGTATGGAAATGAACTGTAGTAGATTTCCTTATCTAGTTACTATTTCTTACTTTTTTGAGTAAGGTAAGATAACTTCTCTATTTTATCCTGCTTAAGAATGTTGTCAGTATAGTTGAATAAATAAAGAGTAGGAAGAGCCATCGTAGAAAGCCATCGTAGAAAGCCGTAGTGAAATGCATTTGCTAGAGAAGAATGGAACGCTAATAGAAAACCTTGAAAATTGGAAGTCGTGGCTAAAAAAAAGTATAGAAAATAGTTCTAATAGGGAAGTTTTTCATGCCTGGGATCCGGGCAAAGCATTCATTGCACCAAGCATAGAAACGAAAGCAACCTTAGCCACACAAAGAAGACATTTATGTTCCAGCTCTTTTCCCAGAACTCTTCCTCTTTCTCTCTTTTTAGGAGTCCATTTTGCATTTCTCTGAAAAAACCTCAATCAACTTCATCGACGAAAAGATTGTCCTTTATGTTTCTGCGAAGAGACACACCGCTTGACTTATGTTCAAACTCGTTTCTTTACCACTTTATGTATTCTTTTTTTCCGCCTTTCACTTAACAGAAAATCGCATAGTATCCCCATTAGCTTTTTTACATAGAATTTCAGAGATAATGTAAACTAAGGAAATGTTCATTTAAATCATATTTTATGAATTCTAAAAAAATAGTGAAAAGGTAGAAGTGCTATACAGAACAATACAACTAGAATAATAGGTAGTTGACTGAAATCATCATTTTTGTTTGGTGGAATTCCATGGCTTATCCAAAAACAGTTAGAGAAGGTTGCGGGAAGAATCTATTAGTGAAAGTCCTTTCTTTTTCAATTTCGGTAGATCCTGTTGTTGCTATAATTTATTCATTAATACGTTCGAGCGACGATATCCTCCTAATTTTTTAGATTCCTACCCTTTGAGTTTTTTGTCTAAACCAATCTACGACTTTCGAAACCCCAATAACTTAGTAGCTCCACCTGCGATCCGCTATCAATAGATTACAAAAACGTTCGACCAAACCCTTATCCACGATAGAAAAAAGCTTGTAACGGGGTTGCCATTTTTCATTTTAATGACTAACACTACAAGAAAAAGTCTATGGTTTTTTTCATGCACTTACGAATCGTATAAAAGAAATCAAAATATACAGAGAAAGACTTACTGCTGCGTAGCATATGTTATGGAAGATTTGTTGATCTAGCCTTCTAACTAAATTTGCATAGCCCTAACCAATTATCTAAATTTCTCTATTTCAGGTACATTCTCGGTCCTAATTATTTATCCTATTCTCTCAGTACAGGTTTTTCAAGCATATAAATGTTAGTGACTTTTTTTTCTCGTGTTTTGGAGGTGGTACAACGAATCATTATTTTATGGTCGATGGCTGGTGTGGTTGGTGTACGCAGGATAAAAAAATAGAATAGTAAATTAAAGCAGAATAGGAAAGCACATAATACAAAATAAGAATAGTTGAGGTTTTAGAATCATTAAAAAAAAAAAAAAAGAAAGACATTTTCACCATGAAGAATATTTTGTACAAAGAGGAAAGAACTAGTATTTAGAACTAGTATTTATATCATACACAGTGGCGAATTAGACCCCAAATACAAGGGGGGAGCAAGTATTAATAGTCATTCTATTTCGTAGTAGAATCCTAGTAGTTTCTTTCACGAGTCGTCTTAGAGTAATCAAATTTGGAAAGTTATTCAGCGAACCAAAGAATTTTTTAGATCTTCTATTTCTTTTATGTTATACTTCTTAAAAGTTTACTGATAGCTTGAAGGAATGACTAGTTGTACGAATACACCTAAAAGCCCCTTATGAATAAATAAGGTAAACATGTCACACTTCCCGCACTTCTAGACTCATAACGTAATAAATTGAGTTCAATATAGAAGAATAATAAATGAACTAGTGCACTAAAATAAGAATTAGAACTTCTTCTACCCAAGGAGTCTTTCGTGGCAAGGGCAAAAACATAAGTATAAGTAATTCATTTAACTATGACATAATATGTATAAACTGAGATTGAGGTAGGGGGAAAGAAGAAAACTAGTTTTTTATTAGCTATTCATATTCATTCTTGTGAATTCTTTATGATTTAAGGTGTATGGTAGAAAAGAGTCAATCTACTCGAAGCATAGACTCTTCCTTTTTTTTTCCTTTCTTCACCTATATATTAGATATATATAATAGAATCCGTATTGCCTACATACTTTATGCTTTATGCATGATTATACGTAGTCACATTCTTTCTTTCCTACGCGCCTCTCTTGTCCTTGAATGTGAGATAGTAAGTGATGTATACGTTAGCGTTTTTCTTAAAGTTAACCGCAACTAGAAGATATACAGAATAATTCATTAATTAGCCGTGTCTTGCCGGAGTCAAAAAAAAAGATTGATTCTTCAACAAGACCACTACATTTAGGAGAAAAAATCTCATTTGATTCGATCTAAAAACAAAGTCAAAGACAAACATATTTTCTTTTTTCTATCTTGTTCTTGCACACAAGAGTTCGTCTTTTAGGTCTTATTCCTCCGAACCCAATTTTTAGACTTAGAATCTTTCTTTTACCAATTTCTGAATTTGTTTATTATATATATAGATATTGGTTGTTCCTTTAGAGAACACGACTTTTCTAATGAATATTAGTACCGAAAAAGAAATAGCATGTATATAAAATTTAGAATTCCAGTTCCATTCTTTAGATAACCCCCTTGTCACTAGTACAACCTACACCTACAGCAATGTAACTATTTACTACTTCTCCTTTTTTAAATAACCGCAGCTCTAATCTAATTAGGTTCTTGATGTATGACAAGAAAGAGTAACCTATGAGCTATATACAATATTCAATATGTCTACTATGTATAATATTCTATTTCCTTAGCCTTACTCTACTTCTAGGTATACGTGGTATTATTGTTTTGTATGTAATAAAAATGTTTAGTTTCTCTTTAAAGTTCAGAAGAACTATACGAGGGATATGGGATAGTTAGAAGAATGCTTTGTGTATTGTATAGAGTAGGAAGAAAATATGTAGGAAGGAATCAAAAAAATACTGCATTAAGAAGACGGTGTACGATAATACGAGTTGAAGAATATACAAAAAATGAAAGGACTATATTCTCTTCTATGTAATAATACTCTAAGTATCGAAATTCATTAACACCTTCTAGAATCATAGGATACTGTCATTTGTAAAACAGAACATAATTGCAAATAATAAGAAAGATGTCGCTGGGAGACCTGGATCGAAGGTCGAACTAGAAACATGGATAGAAAATGAAAGCACCAGAAGAAAGAAGATTGTACTTTTTCTCGGTTCTAAGAAATCTATTATAACTGCTTCTAAAAAAGAGCTAGGAGAGTAATGAAATTTAAGGAATACGTATAGATTGTGTTGTTTGCACGTTATTAGTCAGTCAGAGAATACGTGGTTATGCTTTATGATGCGGAAAAGGACAGAATTCTTAACTAAGAAGAATGTATTAGTAAAGCTTGTATACAATACATATTGAACATGCCTGCCTAGAAAGGAATGAAATAGAAACTCGTGATACAGGCTTAGGTGTTAGTTAGGAAATAACTAGAATTGAGGAATGGCAAAAAAAGGTCTAAAGTCAAGTCAAAACTATGAACACAGGATAAAGAGAAATAACGGCTAAGTAGTGGTACTCAAAATCTACGCGAGCAAATCATATTCTAATTTACGTAACAATTACTTCGTTTTCATTTGGACAAGAAAATAGGTACAATAGTAGAAGAGGTAGTCTCGCACGTCAAAGTCGAACTATACTATAAATAATAGAAATAATGAATAACGAATTAGGTCGTCAACAATTGGAATGGAAGAGTTCTTAGGCAGTATATACTTCTTTAATCCGAATACTTGGTCTTGCTAGAGGAGGAGCATCTTTTTAGATTAGATAAGCTGGATTTTATTAATGTATATATATTTTCCATAAGTTCAGATAGAAAATCCATTTTTTCCTTTTTCTCAAGCCTCGCGACATGACATCTTAATGACTACGTTCTGCCGCGTGTTTCTTTTCTTCATACATATCATACACAAGTATACCCTTCTTTACCCATAAGGTCTTTTTTTTCATCCAATTAATGAAACAAACAGGAAAGAAATGTGGCTTACAAAGAGTAGTATAATATGCCATATTATAGATAGATATATTAGAATATATTATAGATCAAAAAAAAAGTTCTATAATCGTATACGTCTTTTGAGAGGCGATAGAAGTTAAGTAGTTTTAGTAGTTCAAAGAAAGACTCTTTCTTTACTTAGATGTTAATTGCCTATAAATTCTAACAGAGAGCTCTAGAGTATACTTCTTATTCCATTTCTAAATAAAATAGTCTATAGGTTGCGTATTTCAGCAGCTTTTCTCTAGTAAGATACTTCCAATCAACCATTAAAAATTCATACTTGGAATTGGGTAACTTCTAGATAGTAAGTCTAAGAAAGCGATATAGGAGTGGCTCAACGCGCGGATAGTAGACACGTTTTCTAGGGGAAGGGTTTTTTTTGAAGTATTATTTTCAACGCAAATGATGATTTAAAAGGCCTTTATTAATGAATTGGTCTATCTTCTGCCCGTCTTTGATTGTTGTATGGTTTTGTGATGCACCATGTAACCGCGAATCTAATCTTTTACTACTTAGAAGGGAATTATGGCCCTATTCTAACTTAGCCGACTGGAGTAGTAAGGACAACTAGTGCCGGAATTCCCGAGAAATGCCATCTTCTTTAAGTGCTGGAAGGTCCTTTGACTTTATTTAGTTAGTGTGATACTTTTAGGGCGTACCTCACTGATAACTAAAGCTATTACAATTCCTTATTCTTATTATTATTTCTCTCTATTCGATTTGTAAGAAATAAGATAATGAAATAGCTTACTGTTAAATTCGGATATGTTTTCCCTTCTTCTGTAATTAGATATTTGATGTGTGTTATCTAGTCTTTGTTCTCTTGGCTTGGCAATGATTCTTTTCTTAATAACGAATTCTAAGCGAACTCTTCTGTATTTCATGATGGTTATGTTATAAAAAAGCACAACAAGTCGATGTAAGGAAAATGTGTTTTTCTTTAAACAAATTTGAAACAAAACAATGTCAAATTATAGATATCAATCTAAGTCTTTAACAAGTAGCCCAAGATTTCTTCCTTTTCTCCTGCTTGTTGGTAATTGTTGTTAGGCATGTACTATTGACTAAAAAAAAACTTTCTGTCATCTGGCTATTTGGATCTATGTTGTCTCTTTTCGTTTAGATGTCGTCTTATCCCTCCTCCTACCACTACTAATTTCTTCTTTCTCACTCATTGATTCTTCACACAACTAAGAAAGAGAGCTACCTTGTTTGTCATTTAACAACTATACAACTATATATATAATAGAATCTATTTATTAATGTATATCTTTTTTCTTTTTTATAAGACAATAGTTGATTCTAGGAAACAGTTGTCGTGACTAAGTATGTTTTTTGATATCTATTTCTGAAATCCTCCTTATAGAAATTTATATAGCATATAGCACAATTTGGACTTCAAAAAGGATACTGCGTGAGAAATCACATTTCTTACTCATTAGAACTATAGACTTTCCCTAAACAATAGCTCTTGCCATTCCTACTCATGTTTATCTCCGAGTCAAAAAGTCAAGTATAGTAAGTAACGTATGAAGATTTACATTTAGTCTACTAGCAGAAGTTCTTTTATGTCATAGCTGGAAGTCAAAGGGGCCTCTTCTATTATTTCTATTATTATTCCATATTATTCCAAGTTTTTTATTACAACAACGCAACTCATTCACTTTGTAGCTTGTATGTAGTAAGAATTATTGACCTTCTTTTCTTGTAAGTAGAGAGGTTAATTAATCCCGAAAAGAGAGTTGTACATTCTAGGACACAAAGAACACAGGGTGGGCTAAGTTCTTTGCTTAGAGTTCAGTAAGTAAATCGTAACCCAACACCCATAAGACATAGCAGACATCCTATAGCAAAATACTACCAAGCATACTACATACAAGAGTTCTGGGGTAACTGTGCTTTAAGATCTATTTTCAATTCGATGAAATAATTCTTCTAGGCAGTTTGAAAGCGAAAACCTATATTAGATACATACGAAAAGATCTTGAAAAAGGAAAGGATTAGAATGCATTAACTTCATTTTCTTTCTGAGACGGTAATAATTTATCTATACTGTAATCCGTGTTTGCTTTGCTTTAGTTTTTTTTCATAATAATAAGAAATGAAGAATAATGGTTTGCAAAAGGCTTAGAGACATCTGTTGTTGGTTCTTATTTTTAGCGACTAGGAAAAAAAGAGTCAACTATATAGCTTTCTATTAGATAGATATTCTATAGTAAGACAGCAGCGAATACTTCTATTTTAGAATATGTTGTTTATTTCTTATTTGTGTAAAAGTCCTTATACTACGAGAAAATTCGTAAAAACCTTTTCTAGGGATTTCTTTCAAAAAAAAATCCACAACTCTCCGCCTTTGTTTAGTATTCATTCGTTATTGGCTTTTACTGCGCCATCTCTTTTCATCCTTGATGGATTAACTTGATAAAAAGCATAGCATGCTACCTAACTTTAGAACGTCATTTCCTTAGCACCGAGGTGAGAAACCAGGGAAAAATAAGAAAGAGTACTTAGATTTAGGATTGGTTTATTAGCTATGGATCACTTCCTTTGAAATTTTCTTTAGAATGTTGACAAGACGTGTTGCTAGTAAATAAGAATCCGTTACTAAAAAAAAAAGTTAGAAATGGTACCCTCCCCAACTCTCAAAACATCTATCGAGTAATTTATTGAGTGAATATAGGTTCCTTAATATGCTAATACGGTGGTATGGTATAATAAATAATGAGAAAAGGAAAACTTAGACATAAGGCCGAGGAGTAACAACAAGAATAGAGCGAAGACACTTGAGCATGAAAAAAAAAAAAACGAAAAAAGAATGGAAGAATAAACAGACACTAAAAACGGACAAAAAGAATCTTGGATATATATATATATATAGAATTATATAATAAGAGAAATGCAATCAATTCTTATTACATTATTTTATTTAGCTAGATTTTTTAGAACAATTTCTAACAGAACAGGTAAAATCTCAATCGTGAATAAGAGCAAGGCATGTTCTCCTAGACGTTAGCTGTATATATTTCATCCTCTTTCTTAGAACACATGACAACAAATAATGATAATGAAAGGCAGAGTTTTCCTTCCAATAGATACAACATCAATCAGTTACAAGATTTTAGGATCCTTCTTTATTATTTATACCTGATAGAGGAAGTAATCCAATACAAAGCAATTGGCTATTCTCAACCCAAAAGTAAAGAGGATGGATGTACACTTCTCCTGGAACACAGAATAGATTCCTTATAAAACCTTATAAAAAAAATGTATTGTATTTCAAAAATATTATCTAAAAACTAGAAAGTTCTAAAGTATAAGGCCAACAGGAAGATAGGTTCGACCGAAAGCACAAGAACTGCGAAAAGCAGGAATCAGAGTCAAAAGTACTTTCTCCAATATATCGTATAGTAAAGAATACTTCTAGAATAGTTGCAGTGTTAACAGAAGGAAACAGCTTGAAGGATTAAATAAATGACTTCTTTAGTTTGGGGTAAAACATACAGAATGAAAGATTGAGAAAAGCCTACATATACCTCCCCCGAGAAGCAAAACGAAACCCTAAGTCAATAAGATAATAAGTCAAATAGACCTTCCTTCATCCTACTAATAAAGAATAAAGGTTGTAGATAATAAAGTAGAAAAATAGATAGCGAAGATAAAGTGAATACCAGAGCTCTTACTATTTCATATTTTATATAGTTAGTTGTAAGGAAATCAATATCATACATATTTCTTTCTAAATCATTATTATTATTGTAGTATCTCCGCATCACAAGAAGGCTCGGTTAATTACTTGTACATAGTGGAACCCAACCAAAGAATCGCGATGTCTTTAGAATTCATTATATCGAGTCATTTCCATACCAATTCCCGCTATACTATATAAATGAAATAGAAAGAAACATAAACAGAAGTGATCCTTTTTAGACACAGTAACAGCATCATAGATTAGTCTTGATTCATTCTTTTAAAACTTTCAAACTGCTTAGAAAAAAGAAAACCAAATTCGTAGGGTAGAATCGTATCTTGAGCTTCTAAAAAAAAGCCATCTTAGACTTAGGTTTTTCTACCGTTTCTCTTCTTTCTGACGAAACTCTCGTCGCAGGAGGGCCACTCTCTTTGGAGTCTTTGCTGCTTTTTTCTGGTCAATTTCAAGCCATTTTCGTAACGAAGTTA
>JAYMSR010000038.1:0-42035 GCA_036897825.1 Plantago rigida
CGACCTTCCTGTTCGGACAGAAGGGGAATTCTCTCACCTACTAGGCGATTGAATAGCTGATAGATTGATTGAACTTGTTAGCGGTAAGTCATCTCGAAAAAGAAATATCGTAAGAGAAGATGGTAGCATCTCATCCTAACTAAGTGCTTTGTTCACCCCTTCCCTAGTTAACAGATCGTCGTGTAATGGCTCAGTCTTCTAAGGATGATTAGTCAAACTGAGATCCCTTCATCTCTCTCTTAGACAGTAACCTATCTAACCATTTCTAGCTCCTTGTAACCGCCCTTAGAACCAGTACTTAATCAATCATGTATGTCTAGATACTTAACACCTTATCATGCCAATGAAATAGTTGTCTCATCTAGTTCGTTTACTTCCACAGTAGACCTAGAACCTTCTGATGGTAAGCAAGGAGGCTATCCTAGTTGTAAGGCTTTATTAGAGTATGAAGTGAGTACTGGTTGTGCGACTGCTAAGCTTTCCGCTTTTCCGCAGGAGCTCGGGTAAGGGAGATCTCGTTAGTATGCATGAAAGGTGCCTCTTTGCACCTGTCCTGGATTCCATACCAGTGTCAATCTTGGATGAAGTCCAAGATGAGTACGCGAATAAACAGAAAATCAAGAAAATAAGAAGAGTCTTAGTGACCTGGAGCGAAGTGCTCGCTGCTAAAGCTGCCTGTTCTTGATGAGAGCACCAAAAAGAAGTATGTAAACCTTCAATAGGGAGTCACATGGCATAGAAGAGTGTATGGAAGAAAGAGATAAAGGGAGAGGAGAAGATGAATAGGTCAACAAGTCGCAGAGTGGAGTATACTAAGATTGAGTATCGAAACTTGGATTCAAGGTAGATGGCGGATTCAATAGAAAAGGATCTCTGCGCTAGAGCAGTGAAAAGATGTATTAGTCGAACCCGCGCGGGTCAAGGGAATAACGAGTCGACTCCCTTGGTATATTTCATTCAAATGAAGAAAGAGTTCTCATTCGTGGCTGTGGGCTTTATCACCATGTCAGTGATACGAGATTAAGTCCTGGGTATTTATCCCAGATCCCAGGTAAGGTATTGAACCAGAACAAAGGATCCTTTACTCACACTTATTAAAAAGCAAGGCTTGGAAAGGAGGTAAGGGGGAGATCTCTAGACTTTCAGCAACTGAAGGGCTTGGTGTTTTGGCTGCGCTAAACCTGGTTGTAAAGTCCGCTATGGAAGATGGATGATGACTTTCTCTTACCACCTTATCTTATACATACATACTTAGTGGATCTTTTTCTTGAATATAGTTTTCAGGCAGGTATAACTTGAATATACCCGATTGACAAAATAGAAAAGAGATCTGGGCGGTGAGAATAGAGCAGCTCCATCTACAGCCAAATAGAATGGTTAATATAGTGCAATGGGTAAAGCGGCTCGGTTTGTATTCATTTATCCCTTAAGCTTCCTTTATTCATAGTGGACGGAACTTTGCAATTCTTTAGATTATGAAATAATAGTTAGTTAGATAAGAATCTAGAATAGTACTAGATTATAGGCTTAGTGTCATGATTAGCAACGGGTTCATCTTATTAAATTAAAGTGGTGAGTGAATCTTCATGCTTGATTACTGAACATTGGGAATTGAAGTGAAAGCAATAAGCCTCAAAGTATAAATACCCTCCCTTTGTTAGAAGTTTGTTAGAATCGAAAGAATATTCTAAATGTGATATGGAATAGCCTTTCAGGTCATTCATTTACCAGGTCCTCGAAGATTCGCCTAAAGCCTCCTCAATCTCATTTTCAAGTCTGCTTTGGATCAAGGTCGGGTCAAAGCTAGCTCATGGGTCACATTCGGGGGTGTAGCAGCTTTCTCTGTTTGGAAATGAAAGCTGAAAGTCAGGCTCGTCGGTTCAACTGTACGGGGCCGAAAGGAAATCCCAGGTATAGAGTCAAATCCGTAGTTTGAAAAGTGCCCACCAATTGTTTATGAAAGGGATTGAAAATCCGACTCTTGAAAAGAAGTTGAGGTGTGAAAGCCTAAGAGGAACCGCGGAAAAGCCTTGGAATGGAAGGGGTCCACTAAATTCCCAACAGGTTTAGCCGCTCCCGAGCTCTAAACGAATTAGTGTCTCGGATCGAAGATCTCTGATCGGTTGAGAACAAAGTGATTTTGGCAAATGTGCGACTCTACAGTGGAAGAAATCAGGTGGATTGAATGTCAAGAAGCTAGACCGGCCTTTAAATGGCTCTCTTTTGGTCCGGATAAAAAACGAAAGAATCAGAAGTCATCGTCTCGCCATTCCTATTCAAGCAGGTGCTTTCTCACGACTATTATGAGATTGCCGAGGGGGAAACTAAAAACATCAAAACAAAGGAAGAAAGGAGATTCTTTTGAATCAAGAATGACGGAAGCGAAAGTCCGCTCTCTACGATTTCCGCGTGTTCTTGATCGATTTATCCAATTCCGAAGCATTAGCAAGAGTTCCTTCCGTTGATTGAAAAATCATCTCTTTGACCCTCTACTCCACCTTTTGGGGATATGGGACCCTGCTCTGGCAAAACTGAATTCAATTATTCAAAGTCTTTATTCCTCTGCCGCTAACTCGAGGCAATGCTCTTAGCTGCTGGGTCATTTCGAAAGAGCGTTATATAAGCATAACGCATATCAAATACAAAATAAAGCAACCTACTAGGGGCCCCCATCAATCAAGATCTCGAGTTGGACCATTGGACGACTGAAAATCCGTAGTGGAGAATCACAATGAAAATAGAAGGAAAGAGAAGCATTGGAAGTAGACTGGAAAGAAAAGACTTCTTGCATTCGAGAGGTTACGGTGTGAAAGAGAAAATGTGGATTAGATTGAATCAAATCACAAAGCCTTGCCCTGGAAAGAAGCTGCTTAGAGCAAGCTTGATCCGAGATTGATTGACTTAGATCGGGCCTAGTAATATCGTATGCAATGAATCAAGAAATCCCTTCCTTTTAAACTAGGAAGGCAGTCCTCCGAGAGCAGACTGATTGAGAGATCAGAACGATCTCCTTGACTGGAGGGAGGAGTATGAGTTCATGCATTAAGCGCTTGTCCATACATAGTCGATCTGCTCTTTCTAACTAATTAGTAGGGCAGAGCAGACAGCCATAGAGTCGAGGTTTACACAAGCTTTTCAAATAAGTCCGCGGACACAAGACACGAGATCGCAGGGGCCAACGAGACACGTTGGCGTAGGAGTCTGTGCTGCAGGGAAGCGGCCTTAACGGATGTCCACCGAAAAGCCCCGGTTAAAGCGGAGCAGCTTGCAGACTTATGAAACTAGGATCACCTTAGGTATTCAATATATAGCCCCCATCTCAAACAATCAGTAAAGTCGTTTCACATAACAACGCAGGAAGCAGGACTGTAGAGAAGCTACGAATTCAACGGTGGAGAAGAACGAGGTAGTCTAAAGAGCTCAGACTCCTAGCAATCGTAGAGAAGTGCCCTGACACCAACAGCTACGAAGCACCATCAGCAAGGGAGCAACAAAGGGTAAAGCAGCACAAGTGAGGTACAAGCTTGGGCTGCAAGTGAGTAGTGAGAAAGAGGTGTCAAATACCCTACTAATAGACTAGGGGAAAGAAAGGCATTGGCTAGTACCGGTACGGCAGGGCTAGTCCTGTTATATGTACCAGCTTCAACTGATCCCGCTTCGGCTGAGAAAGTGACCTCCCTTGGATCTTACGGTATGCCATTGCCAAAATATTCGTATAGTGTTGAGTCCTAACAAAACAATATAGAAGATGACATGGCAGTACATACTAGAGTCATTAAGACGAGAGAAGCGGCAGAGAAGCCGTCCGCATTCTTCTATCTAGGAAGACTTCCATGGATCATATTTAGAATCTCAAGTGAGACCAGATCAAAGTCTACGACAGGCGATCGGTAACAAGGCTTCACTGGTGCTGATATGAAGGAACTTGCGATCTGCCACTCCTGTGAGGCTGCATCCCTGGATTTCTTAGTGCATAGTCTTGCTCTTTTGATCCGCTATCATAGAACGGTTATAAACGACTTCGGTGACCGCGATTAGTAGCAGTTTCTTCCGCCTTCTCAGATCTCTTCAAATGTGATCTTTCTCTCTCTTGTAATCGGAAAGCGCTTCTCTTGCAAAGTCAAGGACTTTCGGTGAATATCTTCTCTTCGAATTCTTCATCTCGGATTCGCTTTCCTAGTTTTCTTTCCACTCTTCCGCCTTGGTGTGCAGCTAGGAAGCTGCTAATAAATGCATTCAGCTTTGAGAGGCGAATAATGCCACTTCCCCATTCTCTTTATGAATTGGATGCCGTCAAAATCTTTCGTCTGAAATACTTTGACGATAAGAAACATCCTATTTCTATTCCTTCCCGAAACCAAGAGACTTTTTTTCGTCGTTATGGTGGTCATGTAGATGTTTATAAGCCCAGTGCTGAGCATCTATACTATTCTATTATGATGTCAACTCTCTCTATCCCTATGTAATGAAAACCTTCCCTATGCCTATAGGTCTGGAAGAAGTTTTTGGATACTGTAGATTTGGATACGATATTTGGGTTTGTTAATGCCTATGTTGACTGTCCTAAAGATATCAAGAAACCCTGCCATAGTTGGATATTGATGGTACATTAATCTATCCTACTGGTAAATTCGTAGGAGTCTATTTTACCGAAGAGTTGAAGTATGCACGCAAAATAGGTTCTAATGTGGTTCCTCTTAGTGGTTATATATTTGAGGAACAGGCTCGAGAAATACATAACAGACTTTTATGATTATGAGAAAAGATTGGATGCTAAGAAAGCAGGTGACGAAGCCATGAGTTTGATTTTCAAAATATTAATGAACTCCCTTTACGGGCGATTCGGCATGAATCCAGAAGGTCTAGTGACCGAGATATGCAAGTATGAGAAATATATGGAGTCTATTCTGAGAGAGACTTTCAAAACAGCTGAGTTGCTTACTGATGAGTATTCTATTGTGAAATAGATTAGTAATAGCTCTGTTGACGATCATGACTGGAAACCTCCAAGGTTATCAGCTGTTCAATTGTCAGCTGCTATCACATCATATGCTCGAATTCATATGCATCCTTACGTTTCAAGACCAGATTGTATATATACGGACACAGACTCCATTATTTCAAAAAACCCTCTTCCTGATGAATGGGTCTCTCCGAATGAATTAGGTAAGTTTCAATTAGAATACAAGGTGAAGCATGGGATCTTCCTTGCTCCAAAGAGTTACATCATAGAAACACCTGAAGGGCCTGTAATCAAATTCAAGGGTCCTGGTAAGGGATCAATGGATAGAGATATGTATAAAGCTATAATGGATGATCTAACTTTTAAGAAAAAGATCCTTACTGAAGCTAATTTCAGAATAGAATGGAAAACTATGGAAATTCTAAGTCAAGATTTGTTGAGAACTTTAGGCTTACCTGATAGTAATAAAAGAGAGAAAGTGTTTAAAGTCATTAATGGAAAGGAGGTTTGGGTAGACACACTACCTAGAAATATAATAGACATAGGGGATTCTAATGCTACTAAGATTTTCATATATGCACTCTCGAATCGAAACAAGGATTCACTAGCTCAGTCTACTCCTCAAGAGCAAAAGGAAGAGAAGACACAGAATAATACAACTAATCAACCCACTCTTTTCAATACAAAGCATGAGGCATTGAAAGCTAAGAATCAGAAAGCAAATAAAGAGATCAAACACAGGAAAAGAAAGAAGAGAAAAGATGATGATAGCTCACCTCAGATGCCGAAACCAGATGAATAGAATACAGACTAAGAACACATATATTAGTAGGGATTACGAATCAATAGAAAGAGATAATTCCACCATTGATCGGTCGTAAGTATTCATAGGAGGTGTTGTAATAGAATGGATCCGTGAGCACTTAGGAAAGCGGGGCTTATTTATTGAAAAAGGGGAGTGAGGGGGGAGACAGATTATACTTCTACCAAATCTGCTCTTAAAGTCTCACAAACTAGATTCTATTTTGAAATAATCAAAAGGTTAGTAATGAAGACTGTAATTACGCCATCTGTTAATTAGATTATTCAACAATAGATTCCATTTCTCTTTCTCTCTAGAGGAATACTTCTCTGGTGAAACAGCTTTCAAGAAATCAGATAGATCAGAAAGGGAAAGGTAAATCATTATCAAATAAGTTGTTGTTGGAAGTAGGGATGTCTTTAATTGTTCTGTATGGTTGTTGTTGATTAATCCAAATCAACGAGTTTCTGATTCCTAGCGGGTGCCCCATGTTAGCAATAACATCAGTGTAGATAGAAGGGAACCCGATGTAAATCGACTCATTTAGAATAGATTCTACTTTTCTTTTTTGATGCTCTCTCATAAACAGTGATTTGTTCTTTTACGAAACCCATGTAGTCTTGCTTAGTGGTAAAATAGGGAATGCTGTAATCCACAGCTCTATCTAATGCTGAGCTAAACCAACTAACGCTAGAAATCCATTTCATCCAAGATATTATATCAGGTCCTTCATAAAATGAATGCTGTGTTTAGCAAGTTTATAGCTATCCTCTTTACTAAGCAATTCCCAAAATTGAAGCCAACTGTCTTTTTCCATGCTGTTCATGGTTTTACCATATATCAAGGGCATAAATAAGCTTTTTATGAGCTTTCTGTCTAACTTGGACTCAATTATTTCCATCTTAAACGGATCATTTAGTTTGTAAAAAGAGCTTCAAATCATGTAGGAAGAACGTGTATACGTCCTGTATTTGACCATCAGGGTGAGTAATGAGATTGGTTCTCATTGCCATATCTGAATGAAGCAGAAAATAGCTCATGATCTGATAAGCACTTGCTGTAGCATCTTGACTGATTGGTACAATCATATACTCAGTATCATAACTCAGCGCTTTGGCTAGGAACTGAAATGGATCACTAGCTCCCTTAGTGAAGGATATGAAACTCTCATCTGAAGCATAGATCAAACTATAGTTTTCCTGATACCATCTAAGAGCTTCTGAATAGAATAGAAATGGAATTTCCTATATTTGAAAGCAGCTGCGGTGGCTACTAAGTTTCATTGGGATTGCATAAATTTAAAGGCTCCTGCGGTGGGTTCTACGTTCTGAGAAGGCAGGTTCTCCATTAAATATGGATGAATATCTGCAAAGACTAAGAGACTTTTAGCAATATCAGGTCCATGGAAATGCAAGACACCAGAGCGGTAGATTCGACCACGGAAGTCCATAATTGCTGGCATATAAAAGACATAAGATTCGTATGCGGTAGCTAGCCTTATTCTAAAATCTTGATATCTTGCATTCTGCACTTTCTGACCAAATTCCTTTAAGAGATCATTGATATTCATCAGAGCCTGGATTTGCTTATTCCGGTTATAATGAACCCTCACAAGATCGAAGCCTTCTTTCATATTCACGTGTGCTAGCATTTCTGGCATAAGAAGTCCTTCCTGTTCTAAAAGATCTCGATTCTTCTTTATGAACACTAATAACTTCTTATTAATCTGAAAGCCTTGGCTCTGCAGCCCCGTTAATATATGGCACATTTCCTTATACCTTTCCTCATCTAATTCTATGTGAAAATGGCTTATGTTACGGGATGTAAGAAGGCTGAACCTATTCTGATCAAATCTAGAAAGAGGACTAGCCGCATTATAGATATCAAGGGAAGGACGGCATAAGTAACCACCTACCATATCCGATAACAAATACGGCTTCCTCATCTTATCCTTATCAAAATGGTATTCTATTTTTTCGGAGTTGTGTGCCGGGCTTGCAAATCATAGGTAGATTGAGTTTCAAAGGGATTAGACTCAAATGAAAATCACATACCGCAACAAGAAAGGATTTCTTAACTCTCTTTCCTTTCTTTTTAGAGTGTTCATCTTCTTTTAACTCCATAGTCTCGATCAAACGTCTATCCAACATGAACTGGACCAAAGAAGCCCCTATCTTGCATTTACTATCTTTTATAGCCTTCAATTCTTTTGACTTCATCACGTGAAAATCCCTGACTATGAGCTCTTTCTTTCAAGGTTCTAATTCCCTGTGCGATAACAGTTCGATTGAGAGAATCAATTAACGTTGCTAATTTGACATAAGGAGCATTCTGAATACTGTTAAACAGCAAACCTAAAACATAGATAATGATAGCCTCAAGCGTATAAGGTCCAAACAGCTCAATCGGTGTAGAATATAGATCTTCATCTAGCAACTCATAGTTATCTGTTTTACAGCTCTCTTGGTTCGCACCTATGAACATTTTTGTGTTGTTAGGTGTCTCCTTGAATATGTTTTGTTCATCGAACTTCATAGTTAGATCCTCAATATCACTCTGCAAATCGAGTTGCCGTTATTTCCCGAAGTCAAAGACTTTTTATTAAGAGAATCCCGCACGAAAACCAATTCAATAGAAATCTATTGGCATCATTTATTTCTCAATCAAAGTACGATCTTACAAGATACCATCAACGATTCTAAACTACTAGCTAGGGAGTGGACTTCCTTCCTAAATCCTAAACGTGAAACTATAGTATTCGTAAAATAAGCATTGGCAAAATCACAAGTCACTCGTTTTATTATACAATACATAAAAAAGACATAAGAGGTAGTTTATTTCATTTTCATAGTTGATAGTTGATACGTGCTAAAAGATGTTTTGTTTGTTGAGAATGCTTTAGGTTTTCGATTTGTTTTAGTCAATTTTCGGATTGTGTTTCTCCTCTGGCAATATGAAAAAAGAAGGAAATAGACTTTTTGTAGCCATACATAGTCTTTCTAAATTAAAGGAAGAGGTTGTGCATTCCCACAAATTAGTTTGCATATGTATGTTAGAGAATATTAGAAAGTCTACCCTTTTTCCAATAAGTTATCCAAATAGGCGGCCATAACCATAAATAGAAATCAAAAAAGAAATAGAATAAAGAATTTCGTGGGCGTAGGAACGAAGAAGTCGCCATTATGTATGTTTTTTGTAGAACCTTTCTTTTTGAATTAGAGTCTAATTTGAACCTATATACATTTTTTTTTAGATCTCATTTTTAGAATATCTCTAATAAGTGAAATGGGTGTTGAGGAGGCTTTATACTTTGCCTATGATCTGGTATTTCTTTATGGTCAAATGAAAATTCTTACAATATCGTTAGAATCTCTTTTAGTAACGTTTCTTTATTGAGGACTTACTTTTTACGGCATGTACCAAAGAGTAGGACACTTTATTTACACTTGACTTTAAGAAATCTAAAAAGAAAGAAATAGAAAAGTACGAAGTATACTTCCACACGGACGGATTTCTGCCCTTTCCTGTACATCTTTGATAACACCGCACCCTAATAAATAAAGAAATAGAGAGACTCCTTCTTAAGAAAGAATAATAGTAGAATGAACCAAAAAATAGAAAAATTTGTAGTAATTAAGCCTTGTCCAATCTTTTAATCCTACCCTTTAGAATAATCCAACACAGCGTACACATCTAATACAAATCTATTTTTGCTTTGTAATTACAACCCGGAGCATCATCTCTTTGTTTTGAGCACGTTTTTTTTTTTGTAGCAATGCAAAGCTTTAAAGCAGAACTCTGAAAAAGCCTTCTAAATAGAATTCCAAGAAAGGAGTCTTTATTTTAGTGCAACAAAACAGAATGACTAGTTAATTCCTTTGGAAAATCAATACCTATAAAATATCCAACACGTTTTTATCTAGACGTGGATTCTTCTGGATTAGAAATAATTCTATACGGGTAGGATCAGTTTCTTTTATACCTCATTATATGACGAAATTATTGCACGTCTATAAAAAAGAGATAATTGAAAATTAGAGAAAAATCTATTAAAAAGATCAAAAATCTTTTTGGAAAAGAAACAACTTAGCTTAGTATAATAATCAATTACAAGCGCATGTTATCAACAAACAAAACAGAAAAAGATGGAAAAGACTTTGGTTTAAAGATCGCCCAGTTAGATAGAAAGAGAAGAAATATTGAAACACAGAGATACGTTTTATTTTGTTTCGAAAGAGAAGAACATCATAGTTCGTAATAGTGGCATTTGTATGAATTGAATATAGTATAGTCAGAAGGCGCGAAAAAGACATATTATATACTCTACTCTGTTTGTTTTGCTGTTGTCACAAAAAGAAAGAAGGATATCACCTACTAAGCGCGAGGACTCTCTATGGCAGGATTTGACTCTGAAAAAGAAAATAAGAGAGGGCATTATTGGATAAAGTTGCATGAAATCCATTTCCATTATAGTTATTCTCTAGGAGATCTGTACTTAGTCTGTCACGAATAAGAAGTGCTAGGAGCGAGTCTTAGTGGAATGTCTAAAAATTTAGAGGATATCATCAATTGCATTATAAATAACTAAAAATATCATTAAACGGGATTGATCCAAAAAAAGAATTCTCTAGGCATGAAAGTTTTGCATTTGATTTTCTAGACAACCGTCCTCCAACCCAGCGCAAAAGAAAATGAATCACTTAATGGTAGGTAAGCATTTGGATAACTAGAAAAATGTATAAAAAAGAAGATGTTCATCTAACTCAGAAAGGAGAGAATACTTAGAATTAGAAGAAAAAAGGTATACCCTAAGTATATTAAACTACGAAAAGCGAAATATCATACTAAATGTCATAACAACCATGTACCACACAGGATAAGAATTACATCACAATCCTCTGATAGATAACATTCCTATACCTATATAATATATATATATATATATGGTGGGTGATACAAGCCAGAAGGAATTTTCGTTGTCTCCTTTTGTTATAACTGTACAACATAAATAAGTACTACTTATTACTTACTTATTACTTACAGTGTATCCAGTTGTTATTGATGACCTATAGTTTTGGAATTCTTACTAATAAAGAAGGGTAAGTCGAAAAGAAGGCAAGAAATAGACCTATAAATCAGTAATTCTTTCTAAATGACTTCGGGATAAATTCGTGCTACTCACACAAAAACAAAAAAAAGTGATAATAACTAACTAAAAAAAGCCCTTGGATTCCCTTTCTTATTATTAAGAGCCCTTTCTTTAAGAGGAAACAACTCATTATTAAAAACCAATTCTAGATACAAATACACTTCTAAAAAAAAATAATAATAATACATACAATATAATGAAACACTTAGTCCCGGGTTGACTTTATGGAATACGGCGTTTTCCAAATAGAAAAAGAACTCAGATCAGAATCATAGATAATAACTATTCCGCAGCGGGAAATATTCTTTCGCGTACTTTCACAACCTATCTTTTTTCGGTTAACGTTTTAAGGTCGTAATTTCTAGTTTTTTATAGTTCTAATGCACTTTGACCTTTTTACGTACAGGGATTTTCCTATGTCAACTTTCGCCCTGGTATATGTGTCTAATCAATCCGGAATTAGACTTGTATAACAACTTGTATGAGAATTTCTTCTTTATTTCATTTAATCTTCTTCTGAAAAAATGGAGTTGTGTGGTAGGGTAAATAAGATTTTGGAGCAAAGAGGGCCCGCTCATTAGTTGTGTATAAATCCTCAATCATAAAGAGAACTTTTTCTCCCACGAACTCTAACTTCTAACTACAATTAGTAGAAATAGGTGTTGTATAGATACCCTGCCGATATGTCGGTGGATGTTATCTTATATTTTTCTCGTTAGTTAAGAAATTTTCTCTAAATTTGTTCTAATCCAGCACACATATTTCTTTTCTAGTTTCGAGTTCTTTTTTTTTCTAATGAATAAGTCAACTTATGTTAATAACAACACGACTTAAGACTGTGTAGCCGTTCTCTTTTCTTGGGATTCGATTAGGAACAAGATTGAGTAACTATTTTCCCTTCGTGTGAGTTAACGGAAGCTTTCATGTATTTGACTATATTCTATCTACGTTCTATATCTATCTTTTTGCAATTAGCTTATTCTATTAGGTAGACGTTTGTTATTTCATTTCCAACCAACCATAAGAAATAGTGTTGTTTAGAAACTACCGGGCAATATTTTTTATTAAACCCCTTATCTATCTTTTAGTATTCACTTTTTTTGCGTGGATTCGTAATGGAGATATTCCTATTTCCTATAAAGTAGCACGATCTATTTTGTTGTTATAGAATATAGAAATATCAAAAAGAAATTGACAAGGATTTTGTCCTGTATTGTTCTCCCAGAGAAGTTGGAGAGTTGTTCCACATGTAATTATTTTGTTGGCTGCCATTCTTATTAACATTTGTTTACTCAGTATTCGAGTCTTTTCACTTTTCAATAGAATTTATACCTCTACGCTAATCTGCCTAATCTAATAGAAGGGGACTTCTGCGTTTGCTCTTCCCTAAAAAAGTTGTAAGTGTAGAAAAATTGAGTCGTGAAATCAATCCTCGGACTTATGTTCTTTCTTCATTCTCCATATACTTCTCTAATAGATTTGAACAAAGTTTGTTGTTAATGTCGTTAATTCTGGAATTTTGTATATAAGAAAATCATCAAATTTTTGTATTAAGATCTCGCCGATGCCTTGATAAAGAACAGCTAGTAAGTCTAATATGGAAGAACATGGAACTTACTAAGCTTGATTAATAAGAAATAAGCGGGAAATAAGAGTTTGCTATGTATGGTAGTCTCTATACTTTATTGGGCAAGGGACTATATTTGATTGAGTGTTTTCTATAGAAAAACGTTTTTTATGGTAATGGATTGTGTTATAATAATAAGGATGGAAGAATTAATCTAAAAAAGTTACACAGTTTCATTTTGTGTAAGTGACTTCCTCTCCCAATAATCTAGATTTAGTACATTTGCTAAAAAATTTCATTAATAATGAACTGTCTTTTGACTATTACTTTGTAGGAATCCCACTTAGAGCGTGTTTGTAATATAGAGTTCTATTCCTCTCTTTTATTCTTTTATTATGATCGTTTCATTTACGCAGAACTATTGATTTGATCTTAGACTAGACTTTTTATGAAATTGGTTGGTATTGGATATTTGTACTTTAGCTTTTCAATTTAAAGAAGATTCTTTTATTGTATTGGATGTAAATACCGGGTTTACTAAGGTATAGGACTTAGTGCCACTATGCGGAGAAAACGAAAGAACTTGTCGTAGATATAAATTAAGATTAAGAGCAGCAACTTTGCTATATAATTCTTGACGTAAGCAAGTAAGAGAAATCCCAACCTTGTTTTGTGAGAAGTTCTAAAGCTAATTGTATAGATCCTTTGTAGTAAGAAAGAGTCAAAATCAAAAGAAAGGATTCCTAAAAAAACCCCAAGTTGTTATGAACTCTAAATTTTATGTATATAAACGTATATAAAGATATGCTTGGTTGGTATTAGCTAGTGAGCTGCAATACACAACCCGTTTTTTTTTATTTAGAGTGGATAGGATAGCACATTCACAAATCGAACGGATACTAGTAGTTGGTAGGGAATTAGGTTCATGAGGTAAAAAACTAAAAAACTCTAAATAATCTTGGTGCAGCGGGTTGCAATAGAGAAGCAGAGAAAAAGAACAAAACGTGCGAATATCTTACAAGACACAATAAATAACAAATGAGAGTATTGACGGGTATTCTTCCTCCATATTTTGAAATAGAACAGAAGTTGGAATGTACGTACAACCGAAAAAAATATACAACACTCTAATAAAAGAAATAGTTATTACAACCAAAAAGGATATCAAGGAGTTAGTCAAAAGGTAAGCAGGAATAAAGAATGGCATTGCTATAATATATATATAATATATGCGATGCGCTTAACTAAGTACCCAGCGTTGGTTTCAAAAAAGTATAAAACAATCCCAAAATTCTCTTTAAAAAGGACTAATAAAAAAAAATAGAGTCAACACCGCTAATGAGAAATAGAAAGGTAGAGGTCTAATTTCCAATAAAGAGCAACCATTTTCCTTAGGATTTTACCTAAACGCAAACCAACCATTTCTTTTTCATCTAAATTTGTTCTTTTAGTTGAAGGAACCTACCTCCTCTACCATCCGCTTATATCCAATCCATATCTTGTGCTTGATGTAAATATTGCTTTTACCTTATCGGAGATCGGGACAAAACATAAAACAAAGAACAAGATTAAGGAGATTAAGGTCGGAGAAGACAACCTAGTACAGTCAATTCGCTAGCAGTTGAGAGAAGATATTAGAACGGTTAAGCTAACGGTTAAGCTATAAAGAACTAAAAAAAAGGATACTTAATACTATTCCGAGGGAAGACTAGACGTATCTATCCAAGCGTATATTTATTTGGTTGGATACACCAAATACTTAAGTTTGCAGGGAAAAACCACTTCATAGAAAGACAGAACAAACAGTTATACCGCAGACTTTGGGTTTTAAGAATGTCAGTAAAGATATAAGGGATTGACTTTCATGTAAGAAAAATGGAAGAAATAGAATAAAGAAATTCTCTCTAGTTATAGTTACAAAAGGGATTTAGAATCATTTCTACAAAGAAGGCTTTCCGTTGTTTTTCTTAATTACCATTACCACTCGTTCCACGTTGTAACCTTTCTTCTACATACACGCTTTTATCCTTTCCTTTCGCACTTGCATTGTATAACCCTTTTTTTTTTCATTTTCTTTAATAAAGGAAGAAAGACCCAAAAGTAGCCGCTACAGACCCCTTCTTAAAAAATGGATATGATAGCAAAAAAGTGCCTAGATCAACTTTCCCGCATACACAGAGCTTCATCCATATATGATATCACTTACAACCGCAGTAAACTGATGAATTTTTGAGATACCTACGCTTCTTTCTCAAGTTCACTTAGCCTTCCTCCTGACGAGTCTTCCCAACTACTAGAAACTCTACGAGAGTAACTGACTCACTCTAGTATGAAATTTTTATGTATCTTCTATTTTGACGCATACTCTGAACCGCTATTTAGAGAAGGAATTGTTTTGGTATAAGAGAGACAAAGAAAGAAGTTTCATTTTTCAAAACAAGAAGATTTTCCTATAAAGCTGCGTATTATGCAATCTAAAGAAGTCTATCATTACCTTTATTTATTTAGATACATCGAGTCCTTATGTCCGTTTGGTTACATCTATTGGTAATTTGTTGAATAAGAGATAGGCTGTCCCTTTCCGTTTTTTACTTACCCTGCTAGGTAGGATTTTTCGGATCGAAGAGGTTGGAGTACGTTGTAAATGATAGTTGATGTCGAATGTACTCCTTTTTTTTATCCTATCACATAAATTGTTGGAATAGCCTTATCTATCAATCAGATAGAAAAGAAAATACAAATTAATGCAGTATTGTATTTCACAAGAGAAGGGCACAATAAGACGTAGAACCACGACCATAATGAAAATTCTTTGATTTTTGATTTTCTTAGAGGTCTCGCTTGGTACTAGTACCAAATAACAAAAAAGTCTTGCAAATGAAGAATGTTACATAAACGCAGAAACCTGGCGTCGACAAAACACGTGAAATAGCAGCACTAGCTAGTACCATATTTAGTACAAACAAGTAACCAACAAGTAAAGAGTCTCCACTCCTCATCAATTGTGCTATGAAAACATATTGCGAGTGAAAAAGTGTTTTTTGCTGTGCAGAACATAAAAAAAAAAAAAAGAAAAAAGAGTAGGGTGTATAGCCCAGGCACGTGTCTTTTCTTAGGTAAAATCAGCGTGTAGGACTTAAAGTTGCTTTCTTCTGGTGTGAGGTTGTCCTTGGCGGAAATTCCAAAAAACTAGGATAGTTGTAATCAATAAACCAATAAATCAAAAGGTAAGGAGAGAGACCAAAAACTAAAAAACTCTTATTCTTGACTTATTACTTATTACTTATTACTTATTAGATTTACTACAAGAAAAAAACAAGGAAGCGATCGGAACAGCTCACTCTTTTTATTATGAAATTGGAAAGGAAAAAGACCGCATTTCTAAATCCAAGGTATCCCAAATTGTATTCTCTGAAATTAGAGATTAACCAATAAACATTCTTCATCATTAACCGAATATCATGACCAACGCGTAATGATTACACGAACACTTACGAAACTTGGGTTTCTTACGATTACGTAAGGTTTTTTCCAATATTGGTTCTATATTCTTCTCCTTTTTTTCTCTGCTATCCTCAGCACAGTCCTGTTTCTGCGGACTATTGATATTTCGTATTTGGGCAGTATCAACCTTTTTTTTTCTTATGCTTTTTGCTATCTTTTCATTTTTGATTCTAATTTGAAAGAAAATCAAAAGTCCTTTTCTCTTTCTCTTCTCGTTCCCGAAGTCGTAAAGGTTATTCCTGCGGTGTTTATATAGCATTAAAATGGCTAACCAAACCTAAGAAAGGTGGTTAAGTACAAGGGACAAAGAAATCATTTTTCAATCTTTCATAACTAAGTATAGTTACGTCTAACCAAATTAATGAGTCGTTTAAACTGTTTCCTATAAGTATTCCCCGTGCATGTGTGTCTGTGTCTCATTAAACATCTTTTCTCCGTCAGAGTGCATTGTACCTATCTTGGATCTGCGTTCATACTTTGAAATACCTCCTTTCTTTTCATGACAAAAAAAAGTCTCTATCATTCTAATTTTATCTGTTAACTTAACTACTGAATTTAGGTAAGTGGCGTAACACGCATATTTCATCTATGTTTACTTCATATTTAATAACAAGACCCCGAGACTGAGAGAGAGAGAATAGAATGAATTTCTGCTTTTAGGGATGCTTGGCAGATATACAAGAAACACTTTAAACAACAAAGAGGAACAAATTCTGTATTCATAAAAAGGGATACACCTAACTCTAAAATGTCTTGTCAACAAGATTACCGTATTTCACTCCTTTCCCGCATATTATATAAAAGTACAGATACAGAAGTAATGGTTGTCAATTTCCACCAGCAACAATATTCCGTTCAATAGAGAGAAAATCTTCTTATTAAACCTATGCCGACTACGGGTATTTAGATCTATAGAACAAATTTATGTAAGCCAATTAGTAATATAGTAAGTAATAGAAAAACCTTTCACTCGTACTAATAATTATTCTTTCCATCCATACTGGTGTCTTTTTTTTTTATCCTTGTTCATCATATTGTTTGTGATACAATGTCAGAGTTTAACCGGCTAGTCATTTACTTTGTATTAAAATCTTTCAGTTGTCTAAGTCCTACAAATACCTAAGCTAAAGCAAACAAGATCTAATTCGTCTAAGCAAGTACAAAAAAAAGTTTACGTACCACCTAATTCTATTTAGATCTTTTATTAGGTAAAAGAATTTCTAGATTAGATTGGAGTCAATTGTTCGTTAGTAGTTTTGGCGCAAAAATGCTAGTTCAGAAGTACTACATCAAAGTATTGAAATAATTATCTACAAGTTCCTAGATGAAATAAAGAGGGCTATAAATTCCTAGTAAACTCCACATTTCTTAGAAAAGCGAATGTTTTGTTATTGTTATATAGTACACTCATACCTTTTCCATCATTCCCTCATCAGTCATCAGTGTTCTGTGCTTTAGGATTGGATACTTTGGTGCTTGGTTTAGAGTTTACGAAAGAATCAAAACTATGAAGAAAGAAGAGTGAATGACTTTAAGAAATGAATTACATACAAATCCCAGTGATCCCTTTATTATTTTCAATCAACTTTACAAAAAAACTCGGTAACTGGACAGACTAACCTTCATTTTCTTTGTTTAGCAAGAGACTTAGAGAAGGAGAATAATTACTGTAAAAACATATGGTATTTTGCTGTGTTGGGATTATAGAAAACTATAGAAAATAGTAAGAAATTGACTCTTTAGTGAATGTGTTCTTTTTAGCATCTTACTTACCCGGTTTGGTGTGAAAGCTTACAAATTGTCAACAATCAATAAAGAATTCTCCCTGCTATCCAAAAGAGAAAAGGTTCTTTTCTCTTTTTTCTTTTTGCATAGAATCTATAAATCCAATGAATCTTTTTATGTTGTCGTTCGATACTCGGGGATGATATTATCTATGACAGCGATAATCTTGGAATGTCTTTGAATTACTTGTTGTCTTTCTAACTTTCCTGCGTGCGGAGTCTCCTTATTTTGTGTTGTGAGACTATTGCTTTTTTTTTATAGGGCAAACAAAGAATCACATTTCAGTTATACAGAGTTATACAGGTAGAATAGAATTTTGAACCTCTTTCCATTTTTTTTGTATTGTGGAAAGAAAAGGATTTTCACCTAGACTAGTAAGGGTTCGAACAACTACCGACTAATACTCGAAGAAGAGTGCTCCTGAGTTCTATATAGTATAGTTCTAAATACTTTTTTCTAAAAACCGAGGATCAAAAAATATCCTCTTATCTTACCTTCCTTCATTTTTTTGTTTGTGTAGATTCGTGTCCTGCTTCTTGTTGGCGAATTAATAGAAATTCTCGTGAGTTGGAGAGTTATCTCTTCTCGGTTCATCGCACATTATCTGACTAATCTCAAAAAGCTATAATCTTTGATCCAGCTCCAAGATCTATTTTCTATTCGTCTCTACGAGTTTGTTTCTAAAAGGAAAAGGATATTGACATAATAAAAAAGCAAGGAAAAGTCAGAATCACTTGAAACTAAACAACTATGGTGAGGAACCGCTGTTGGCAGATATATACCATCTCCAAACCTCTATACTTTAACGAAAATTTAGGTTCCAAAAAAGATGCCTTTTCGGTGAAAGAGTCTTCGTAGTTAGTGAGATTCGAAGAACTAATAACATACATATTCTATACCAAAGACTAAATCAAGTACGACCAAGAAGGAAAAAAAAGAAAGAATAATAATGGGTTTTTCATATTGGTGGATTAGAAAGCTCTGAGTACTCATAATGAGAAAATGGAAGGAAGAGATCGGCATGCACAGTTTTTCCTTATTAAGGATCTAAAAATGTATTATATGTTTTGCTCTATTGCTAGAAAAAGAGGAGCCCTGCAAAGTATTCCTTGGTCGGAGAAATCAAAAAAAAGTGTTTTTTGATTAGGATAGATATTTTCCAATCGATAAGAGTAAGGGTATTAAATAAATGAAATCGCGTTTTCTTCTAGATTATATCAACTATATATTTCACTCATCTATATTTCCGTGCACATTCTATACAATCTATATCTATGCCTAGAAACTTCTAAACTTTTTGGCCACGTAAAGAGAAGCACCCAGCCAAGCAAAGGCAGAGATGCAATAAGAAAGGTATAAAACTCAAAAAATCCTTACTCTTACTCTCAACCTAAATTTGACTAAAGAACTTTTTCACTTAGCATGTCTTCCTTTTTCAGACAAATCCATTCAAAGAGAACAATTAAACTACGTTCAATTCAATGTACGTAAATATCTTATTTCCTATGTAGAGTCAAGCGTATAATCAACTGAATAACGGGAACGGCGTTTTGTAACTAAACAAAAGTAGTAGTATTTCGGCAAGATAAGATTCCAAATTCCAGTACATTCTATCTAATAACGAAACGAAAACCAAACCAGAAAGAATCAAGAATACCTATGATATATTTCGTAAGAAAAGTTTGATCCCGTTTGTTTTAATTCTATACCATGCTTGCTTGGTAAGAGAAAGTTTCTACATTCAACACTGTTAGTTTTGATCTAGGGGTTGTTTGCGCTTTCTTCTTTTTCTTAGTAAATGCTATGCACGAACCAATTTCTGACTTTTTGCCTAGCATAGAATTTGAAACCATTTTAATACAGAGGTACTTGAATAATAACATAGAAGAAATAGATAAAAGGGCCTTTCTAAGACTTTGTGTGCGGATTAATATAGAAATCTAGTAAGGCGCTATAATTCATACATACAATCATCCCAATATCTTCCAACGCCAGCAGGAGAATATCCAACCAACCAAACATGTACTTGCAAGTAGCAAAAAAAGTGACTTCTATTTCATTTCTTATAGTTTCTTTTTCCCAGGCTTATTTCCCACGTGGTTTTTTTGTAAGAGTTGAATAAAAAACAAAGAAGTAAACTCCCCACAACCCACCCGGCAAAGGTGCAAACATTTGAATTTCATTGACAAAAAAGATTGAAATAGAAGTCACTGTGTTATTCTATGTTATATTATACTAAAACCAACAGGGGAGGAAATCGTAGTGAACTTTGATATTGGTCGTATTTGATAGGATATTATTCATTTCATTAGATTCATCATTACCGAATAATTGGATGGAATTAAGAAAAACACTGCCCTTAATATAATAGAACCACTATTCTAACACAGATCACACTCATAGATTGCTGATTTCACCCTTGCTTTTAGTTGTAATTTGAGAATTCTTTTTTTAAGAACTTTGTTTAGGAATTACTTTCCGCAGGAGCTGAAATGAAAAGTCCTCTCTATGCTACGTTACCCGACTTGGCATATTTCAATTTAAAGAATTCTTTCTCTAACTCAAAGCTTTGTCCATTCAAGCCCAACTACAAAAGAAAGGTTCCAGTAACGAGTAACATAGTCCACAAATGAAATAAGGAAAAATAGAAAGGTTCTATCATACATAATAAGATTTTGATTCTACAAGGATGGAGAAGTACAATCGACCTGTATGCTATTTTTAGTTTTCCTCGATATGTCATAAGGCAAGTCAAATAATACAAATGAACTTCTTAAATAGATGAAAGATGCGCAATGAAAAAGAAAGGAACGGATACTCTCTACCAAATCGACTTTGTTTGAAAGGAAAAACAAAACTAGTTGCTTTATAGCATTAATCCTACCGTAACGTAAACTACCATAAAATGTAAAGAAGAAAATGTAAAGAGTTGCTAGTAATTAAATACTAGATACTACCTACAAACAAAGGTCGAAAAGGAAAAACTATAAAGAAAGAAAAAGAAAGAAATGACGAAAGTCTACTTATTTCTATAGTCCCTAGACGATTTCTTAACTCTTTATTATTAGGATGAGGAAGCCGTATCCCCTAGGATCACGTGAAAATGGTATAAGCCATCAAGACGCAAGATACGAGATTCTTGTGTAACTTATTCTTGCCGTGCAAGAAGGAAGAAATTTGAGGGGTGGCTTTGACGGGATAGAACAAAAGATGTCGTCCTGCAAGTAGTACCCTTTTGACATAGGTAGATTCATAAAGGAAAGCTTCGGCCATTCCTCTTATACGTTAGGTATAATAGATCGGCAATGTATTTTAGACTCTAATCTACAACGTCTAATTTTGACGTTATTGCAATGTCATTTGTATTTCTATTAGAAATTGTGCACAAATTCCAGGTTTTAGGAGATCATACTTAACACCCTGCACTTAGTTCCCTTACATTATCTAAACAGAAATACCCAAGGTGTACTTTTCTTCCGATAAAACCGAGCATTATGGAATGTATATGAATGATGGCAAGATAGATCTATACGCGAATATTTTTCAATGAGAAGGCTCCTTTTCGTTTTGTTCTTGCAGTGTACTTATATCTTGAAGTAGCGGAATGCCTCCAAGGGGTCCGCACGATTTTGTTCCTTTATTGCCTACAACTTCCGGTGAGAATTCTCAGCATACACCTTATTTCGCCTAGTTTATCCGAGGAATTTCCCGTATTAGTATTAAAGAAGATCAGTGGGAAGCATTAGTGGAAGCGGACCATTTGTTAGAAGAAGAAGAAACAAGTAACAGTAAAAGTACTAGATCTCGTCCTAGGATCTATCTGACAGAAACGAGAAAGAACCTTCACAACGAGTTCAATCAAGAAATGTTATGAATTACAAACTGTAGAAAAGAGGCCCTCCTGGCAATATCGTAGCCTTGCTTTTGACTTTCTAGATTTACACAAACACAATACTACCCGAAATAAAGCGGTAGACGCTCTTCGAAGACAAGGAGTCCATGCTAAGGTCTATAATGTTCAAGTTATTTCGAGAGTTTTATGGTTGACAACGTAGATTCTAACTTATTTATGCTAAAAAAAAAATGTCTTGGTGGGGATTCGACTATTTCTTTTAATAGACAGATACGTAGCTTTCTTTCATAAAAAAAAACACACACAGGATCTATCATTACTTCGTTCTTTCTCCAGTACCTTTGTTCTCAGTCACGCACCAAATGGCACTTAGTTCATATCTCTAACGACACCGGGTTGTCATTCTCATTCACAACAAGGTTCAAAGAAAGGGTACAGATCACACGAAAGAACAAGTGCAGAGAAACGAACTCCTATCCCCTCCTCTTTTCCAGCCTACAAGAAGGCTTTCTCCCACCGATAGATGACCAACCTTAGACATACACAGACTAAACATTGTAAATAGTTAATATGAAAAAAAAAGTCTAGGATTTCCAAAGAAAGACGAAATGTGATGGCAACAAGGAAGGGAAAATGAAAAAGAAAGAATTAAAGAAGGATCGGGAGGTCATACTTTGCTAAATAAGCCACCTTTTCTTATTTATGAAAATTTAAAGAACGAAAAGAAGTCTAAACGAAAAAGAACTAATTCCATTTTTGACTACCCCACGATCATTGATATAGAATCGACTAGGACTAAGTATCTAGCTTTTTGCCGGGTTCTGCTTGATTTTTTTTTGACTTTTTATGAAACCTATTCACGTTTATTCTTTTTCTATGTAGATGGTTTTGCACGATAGATAACAAGAATAATAAGAATTGACTTTGAACAAAGCTTTCTCTCTCTATTGTTGTGTTGGATTTCTCAACTCTCTTTTCCGAGATATCATCTTCTGATTTTCAAAAGAATATTCTAGTCTAGGCGCATTTGTAATACACAACATCTACTTAAGAGCCAAGGCTAATTTTATGGAGTACAAAAATGGACTTCTGTCTAATATTTTCTCTTTCTTCTAGTTGTTGTGGATTCTTTACCCTCTCCGCAGCTTTTTATATACTAATAATACTTACTTACTCTTACTAATGGGTGTTAGAGAACGATACCAGAAAATGAAGCTTAAGGAAGACGCCCTACATTTTTCTACAACAAAAAAACTTCTTAGGCTTGTTAAAACACTACTTGCGGCGATTTATAGAAAAGAAAACAAAGTATACTACTTGCAACGCAACGACTAGAGAGATCAGTTATCAAAGTCTCTACTCTATATTATATCTCCTTATTCTTCTAATTCTCTGGCAGTTCATTCTCACACCGCTATAAAAAGACAAACTATACCCAGTCATATATATCTATCGTCTCTATCATTAAGTTTCATTCTTAGACATAGACAGACATAATTTCCCAGAAATAGAAAGAAATAAGAAAGACAGCAAGAAATCAGAACTCGAAAGGGCTTTGTCTATAAGAGTCTAAGAATTAGGAGCAAAAGAAGAGGAAATGGGAAAAGATAGAAGTTTTACACCGATTAGACTACAGTAAGACTTTTCTTTTTTTTTTTTTGTTAGGTATGGTAGAGAAAATGATTTATTTAGTTGATTAGGCTATCAAGGAAGACAGTCAAAATAGCCGCAAAATGTAGATGCATAAGAAATTAGTTTTCTCCGCAATGCTTTCAGTTTTATCAGTATTAGAAAAGTGTAGAACATATCTCTATCTCTCTCATCTCAGATAAAGCGGAAACTAATAAATGAAATGGTTATCTTGTCTTAGCGCTGTGGAATTAGTAGAGAATGGAAAGAGTTGATTGCATCAAGTAAAAGAACAAATAGCTACAGACCCATGAAAGATATACCAACATCGTAGTAATCATATAGTAAATAAATAGATGATAGAGTATTTTGACTTTAACAACAAACAATACAGGAAATGGGAGTCCTGCAAGATCTTGAAGCCCTTATTCGTCATACTTAATTAACTAAGAGTTAGTACTGGACTAAACGAGTTTGACTTACCCAACCTATCTTTCTTTTCTTTCGTATGCTCAAATTCTTTCTAAAGAAAATATGAAAAAAATGACTCTTTTCCTGATGATTTATTACTACAATTACACAAAAAACGACTACCTTAATAGCCATGAATTAACCTTCAATACCTGCCGTGACTACATAGTTGTGAATTAGAATTGAATGAATGTTGGGGAAAGGGGAAATTTAGAAAAGAAAAAATCAGTAAGAAAAAGCCTCTATGAAAAAAAAGGAATCTAATGATGCATAGCAAAAAGCAAAATATTTGTTAAAGTAATAAAGAGATATCTATCCTGTATGTAATTTAAATGTTATATACAGATACTCAAATACAATAAGTAGAAATATCATAAAATATGCGTTTATGCGGGATTCCAACAAGCAAGATATTATATGTATATTATATGTAGGAGAAGGTTGTAGGTAAGAAAATGAGATTTTTAAGATTTAGTTAGCCTACTTCGTGTTTTGTCTGAACCCCGAGGATCCTAGTGATGAAAGCTTTTCTCAATTATATCTCAACAAACAATATGGATATGCCAAAATAGAGCATGTATGAAAAAGTAGGATTCTGGAAAGTTCTCTCATTTTAGTTAGTTCTAAATAAAAGAAAAGTTTACCATATCTAATATACTGGGCGTATTCTTGTTACGGGGTTAAGAAAAATAGAAAATTTGGTGTCATTTATATTATATATACCCTTTTCTTTTTGTTTTTCCCATCATCATTTTTTTGCTCTTTCAAAACGAGTAGACTAACTTAGAAAAGCTCTCTTCATTATTTATCCTATAAACACAAAACACTTGTTCAAATGCTTGCCGATGCTCTCTCTAATTGAGGAATCTGTGTAAGCAGACGAATATTCTTCAGATTCTAAAGTCAAAATGAAATTAACAAAACACTGTAAATGTAAAAAAAAAAGTCGATGATGCATTTTCCTTCATACTTCGGGCAAGCGATTCTTTTCCTTAATTTCTTAATAAAGAAAAAGAAAACGGCGATAAAGAAAGAGTATACACGGTTAGAGTAAGTAGTATGGGATCCTTTTCGTGATGTTCTGTAAAATAGCTTGTAATAGGGATCTAATTGAATATCACCTCCATTCTGAAATTCTCTTAATGAATGTACAAGATTAAATATAGACAAGCCTAGAGTAGGCACTCAGTACTGGGAAGACTTAGGTACCGGGCTTTCTCTTTCATATTTTTTTATTTCACAAATAAGATTGATGTACTCTCCCCCAGTATTGGGGATATACTTATGTCTACTTTTTTTAGAATATGTGTAAGGTGACAAGGCTCATAAGTTAGACCATAGACTGAATGCTAACTCTTATTTATAGAATCTAATTGACAAATACTCGTGCACGTGCATGCCCTTTAAATAAAGGGATACTAACCTTTAGACTTTATTTTGGAAAGTAGATTTCGCTGTACATCTCTTTCTTATCTTACTTCATTATAAAAGAAATAAAAGACCACCCCAGGCCCAGGTTAGGTACTGCATTATTCACTTAATTTCACTATTATTTCAATATTTATTTGGAGGTCATGAATCGAAAGAAGTTGAAAGAGACAAAGAAATAGAATTCGTAGAGTAGTGGAAAAAGGCTTTTGGAAATAAAAAATAGATTCACGGAAAAAAATGCTGACTATCTGAAAAGAAATGAAAGTAGAAAGGTTGTTAGACTAGGATTAAAATTCTACATGTATTTATCCTGATTGATATATTGATTGAGATCCGGGTATGTATGAGAAATAAATAGATATTTCTAAGGGTGGGTGATAGGAAGTCAAAAATCCGAGACAAGAAGGAAACAAAATGAGCATCTTAGTACAAACACTAAGAAACATTTCTAGATTAGATATTCACAAATAGGAGTAGCATACAGTATAAAGCAGCTTACCAGTAGCAAGCTAAAGTAAACGTGTATATAATATGTAGGGAGTGTTTTTTATTTGACTAAGTGCCACATATTTTTTAATACTCTCTTGATATTTCTATCTTGTTCTTGTAGAATTTCATTGAGATATGAAGTAAAGGTCATAAAGTCAATTTATTGATAACTACTGAAAAGGAGAAGAACTCCGATACAAAACTCACAAAAGACTCATGCTTCTCTTTTTCCTAACCCAAGCTATGTCCTTAATCTTGGCAATGTTTTCATTTCTATACGATACGGTACAATGTTTTTGTGTTTCAGCATATTAGTTAATTATCTACTACAAATACTACAAAGGATTCCTTTTTTCATATTGCTTGGCTTGAGCGGTTTATTTTGGCATGCTCGTTTTACTTGAGTAACAAAAAAAAGTGCACGTATCCCATATGAGTTATGTAATCTATCATATTCAGAAGATGTACAAGTTTCTATTTATGTGTCGGTATTGCTGTGACTTCTCTTTTTTTTTTTAGTAGCATAATTTAGAACATTTTTGTCGTTTTGTTACTGGCTTACACCTTTTTTTATCCTTCGCTCGTAGTTCGACTTTTGACTTTTGTTTGAACCACAACCTCTTTTTCACACACCCTAATCCGGGGACGTTATTATGATATTATGATGGCCTCTTCTATTCATAAAACTAAATCTAACAAAAATTCAACAAGATACAAATCAACATTATGAACTCTTTTTTGCTGATGACTAAACACCAATGCTTGTACACTGAAGTATTCTTCGATTGTTAACTTTTTCTATAAATAAGGGTTTTCTTTGTCCATGTAAAAGAAATCTAAAAGAAAAAGGAGCAGTTCTCTTTATTAATTAAGGGAAGCACAACATAGAATACTAGAATCAACTCGTAAAGGATACGTGTTGGTAAATAATCTATGGGGTGTCAACCAGTAACCCGTCAGTATATAGACTCCTGCTGCGGATTCGCTGTTGTATCTACAAGACGTGGTTATTTTTAAGTCATTTATTTTCTATTTTCTAAATTCTAAGAATTTCATTTGTCTTTGTAAAGTCCTTCTATTACCAATTTTGTGAAAATTCTATCTTTTATATTCTAATGATCTTAGTTAAAATGATGTATTATACATATCGTTCTTCTTTCTGGAAAGCTATTCCCTCCTAATTTATTCTCTGCAATTAAAGGCTAAAGGGCTTTGTTTTTGTTTTGATAATAGAGACGAGCAGCCGAAAATTGTACACAATAAGTGTGCAATATATAACATCTAATTGGATTTCACGCAAACTCGAATTTTGTCTGTGATATGTCATATCCTCCTTTTCCAAAACCGCCATAACAACCAACCAAAATGAAGCTTCGCCTACTTCTCTATATGCTTACAAAACAGGTCTCTTATAAGAGTACTATTCCAGAAATAATCGTTCACCGTCCTGTTTTTACTATTTGGTCAAAGCATGAGATTAGAAAATACAATGAACTAAAACAAACCTTCTGCTTCCCTTTGTTTTCATTTTGGTAACCTATCCTCTTACTCGCCTACTCCTATATGAATGAAAACAACCTAAAATACAACATTTAGTTTTAGATTGACTCTACACGATTTTTCTTGACTGTCATTTTCTACCTAGAAAAAAAAGACTATACTATTCTACAATTATCTATGACTATACGCCCGTTTATTAACATAAGTTCTATTATTGATTGGATTGGAGGAAGTCTTGCTTAGTCCTCTAATTTAGAGAAAAGCTCAGATCGCACCCACCGGATCTCTAATTAAGTGCAGGAGAAAGTAACTCTCTGATCATGATGAAATAAAGAAAACGCTATCAGTTTTAACCATCAATATTACTTAACCACGCGGTGGACTTCTTCGTTCACTAGTGTTTATATATTTGTTGTCTTGTCGCTTAAATTCCTTAGAAAGTCACAATTATGGAACCTCTATTCCATTCCTTCTATTCTTCTTTTTTTTTAGAATAACAAGTATATGGTTGCTGCCCTAACTAAACTAAAGTTTTCGACACCCTTTTTTTTTGACTACTATCAATAATGAAAAAAGAATCCTCGTTAGGCGAATTCTCCATAGGATTAGATATGTTTCTTTAAAAAATGTGTGACTCTTGTTTTTTAAGAGTTATAAGAAAGAGATCTAAAGGGTGCACAAGCTGTTCGGATTGACTCTATTTATATAGTTTATGTTTGATCTTGTTCCTGGAAATTCATAAATTGTCTTGTTACTAAAGATGCTCTATTTTAATAATATCATACGTCCTTGTTTTGCCTTGACTTTTGATTCTTAACTCTCCTTTATTTCTTCTCGCTCATAAAAAAACTTTTTGAAAGAGTTAGGCATAGTTTTTAAAGGAGTCTTCATTCCTAAATTAGATACAATATGTTATTCCTCCACCTAGAATTTGATAATTCAACTCAAAGGCAGAAGTAGCCCTAGTTTTTTCACACTATTTTTCCGCATACTACAAAATATTCTTTTGGGAGAGCGTTCTTCATTCCGGACAACTCACCCTCTTATTAAAAAGAATATCTTAGTCTTCTCATAAAAGTAAACTATCAATTTCTCATTCAAGCTAGGCCCTCATTCTAAGTTCAACTATTTTTTCAGAATTTTTTCGTAAATATTCTAAGCATAATAAGCATAAAAGCAGGATAACGCGTGTTTTCTGAAGTATACAAACAAAAAACTATCTATTACCTACGACTTGTACATGGAAAAAGAAAAGAAATCATACGCGAATAGTTCTATGAATAAATTATTATATACTTACTAGGCCAAAAGTCAAACATAAAAGGTCAAGTCAAATGTAAGTCAAGGCGATAATTTCAGCAGTCCCTAAAAAAAGATGGAGGAGAAGATTAGAAAGATAATAACATTGATAATAACAAGACATGCCGGCGTTAAAATAACATATCTGGGATTGTCTCTAATCTAATTTTAGGAATGTAGGATAAACAGAGAGAGAAGCAATCCTTAGGAAATAAATAGTTGACTAATGGTACTACTTATACATTCTACATAGAGAAAATTGTAATGCAACATACCTATTTTATTTTAATAACCACGGATCGATCAGTAAAAGTGTGTAGCGTTTTTAGCGGTGGGATCAAGATCTAGAAAAGAATATTTTGATAATAACTCTTTTTTTTTTTTTTTGTTGTGTCTATGATATGAATGGCTGTCTTTCTTTTTTGGGTACTATACTCTGAACTCTTTCGACACAACAAACTCTATGACAGATTTTGACTAGGACTAGGTACTAGGAGTTTCGAGACAGGCTGTATCTTTTATTTGTTTTGTAAGAAAAGAAGAGAAAGAAATCTATATAGTATTGATCAAGGGCTGACTCTTTCTATGAACTTTAGGACCAGTGGTGGAGAAGATTTAACCCGAACCGCATACCAGTACAAAATAGTAACGCCAAACGGCAACCTATATCGAGTCTAGGGAACAAACTATCTTTTTCTAATTTATACCTAAAGCGAATAACCTTTTTTTATAGGAAATAGGCGTAAAATATCACCACTACTTTACAAAACAAACAAATATAGAAAAAATATAGAGAACGCGGAAAACTTATTATATATGTATATGAAAATATGAGAGAATAAAAGAGGTTGTTGTGTTTAGTTTAAATTTGAGTACCTGGATAAAATATTGAAAAAGAAATTTGGTCATATGTTCTAAGCCTAAGGGTTTCCAAGAAATATGCTAATTAATGAATTCTCTTTGACGGGCAATAATTTACGCGAGGTATAAGCCATGGTTGTATATAGAATCTATCACGATTGGAACTTGACTTACCTGTATCCCTTTTCCACTCACTCTTATTTTGGTCATTGCCGGGAGATTCCTTTCTTTATTATATCTTTCTTTTATGGTTATTATGATAGTCTTCTTATTCTTTATTCTTAGCTTAGAACTAGAATTTCTTTATTCTTGCCGGAAAGATCAAAAAAAAAGTTTTCAGTCAACCAAAATACAATAAATAATTGCTTTAGATGAAATATTTGTGAATGAATATTCTATCCAGAAAAGAAGTCTTGGGCAGAGAGATTAATATTTATTTGGTTAAATATGAGAAATCCCTTGTGTACATAATTTTGGAGAAGGATCTGCTGTAAATGAGTAATTGAGAAATAGAAAATACATAGAGTAGGAAATCGGGAATGTCCCGGTTTTTCCTTGTTATTTATTGTAATTGTAAATTTCAAATTCTAACGAAGTCAAATAACGAAGTGAAATTTTGGGGTCTTTCTTTGTTGGCTCTAGAATATGGGATTTTAGGTGTATTAGAAATGATGAGTGATTATCTTTACCTAGAATGGAAGGAGATGCAACCGCATATAAACGAGTAATTGTTGGTTCAATGTTCTATTTTTTTTACAAAGAGTTAGTATTAGTATAGAAAAGTTATAGTGGGCTGTGACAGGGGCGTGATTCGCATAGATTATCATTAATTTAAGAATTAAGGTAGATCAACAAAGTTTCCTTCTCTGAATGAAGTACTTACACGTTTTGTCTATTTTGGTAACACGCTTACCTACCTTATCTAATTTAGTACTAAATTAGATAAGAGTTGATTTGTCTATTGCTGCCATTCCCTAAGCGGTTTACATTACATATCAATTAAAAGCAGTCGTAGGCCCTACAATTCCACCTAGGTGATCAAAACTCACAATACCCAAAAATATCCAACCAAAACTAGACAACATCGATGTTCAACGAGTAATTCAATCTAATCCGGGAACGTATAATATAGGGTATCGTCTACTCAAAACAGTAACATAAAAAAGAAGTCCACAACATATTTCTATTTATTATTTCGCGTAAAAAAAGATCAGGGGGAATAGAAAAGGATATAAAGTCATATACTACAAAAAAAAAGAGAATTTCAGGCATCAACGTCTACCTACCATCAAGAATGTTTCTTAGAACTTATTCTTAGAATTTAGAAAGAAATAATGAAAAAAAAAGGGTCGCGTCATATCTTTACTTTTGTCTTTATTATTTAGCTCATCACGCAGTTAGAACAGTTAGAAGAATCTACTAGAAAATTGTCATCCACAAATCGACGTTGCAGGATATTTTTTTGACTCTTAGCAAACCACACCAATCTTAATCTATCATTTCTAATTAGAATAGGGTTCTCCCACTTTTCCTTTTCTCCTTTTGACTCTGGTTGCCTTTGTTTGTTTTATATTAGAATATTCTAAAATAGAAACCGAAGAGCTATTAGTGGATAATTATAGATATGTTGGACATGATTCTTTTACATGCACTCCAACCTTTTTTTTTTGTATTGCAGTTAAGATATCTATTTCTTAAAGATGGTAGTATTATAAGTCAATTATTCAAACTTTTGAAGTTTTTGGAGATGTATCTATTTCATAAAACTTTACACCCCACGACTTTTTCACGAATAGGCAGGTATATACTTAAGTAAAGAATTTTTAGAATAAAGAAGTAATTATCAACTGTTTCCTTTCCAATTTACTTCACAAACACGAATATATTCAATGAAACTAATTAGTCACAAAGGACGTTACATGTATGTTTTGTAAGTCAGAGTCAAAAGTAGTTCACTATTACTTATTTCTCTTTATCACTTCCAACTATTCTATATTCTCGCTACACCCGCAATGAAATATTAAATATAGAACCAAATGTATAGTATAGGATATCCAAAGGCTAGAAATAATGCCATTGTCATTGTCTTTCCAGCAGGACAGGGGTTGTGGAAAACTAATTTACAACAAAAGGTATTCCTTGTTTACTTGAAAAAATTTTCATACATGCGTCTTGGTATAGAAAATAGAATAGAACCTTTACTCATTGCCGTGTCAAATTCAATCAAAAAATTTTCCAGTCAATTTCTACTATGTTCACTCACTCCCACTTTCTTTCCTACATTTTTTTTGCTGGTTAGTATAGTATTTCTCATTTCTAGAATCTGCTTGGTAGTATGTTTTCTACCTCTAACTATTTCTAGGATTCTTTTGGAAATCTATTTAATGCGCCCGGTATTCTTGTTGATGTCTTTAACTATTCGAAAAAAACAACAGACTAAAATAGAATAACTTGATAGGTATTCACAGGCATTTCTATTATATATATAGTACATATAACGAACATATAGAAGTAATATTAATATGTATATAGAATGTATCACTCTGCGGCTAAAGATCAAGAACAATTTCTCTTTCTATGCTATAAGGAGAAGTCTATTCTATACTAGGTCCTCCAAGCGATACTATAACTCTGTTATGTTATAAATCACGGTCTAGGTAATTATTGACTTCCAAATACTGTGTGTGTCAAAAAGTATAAGATCTTGTTCTTTACATCTATTCTTATTCTATGACATTCCTGTATGCACCTTTCCGTTGGGAACATAATTCTGAGATTGAAAACTACCTAGTAAGCCTTTTAATCTCTTCCCTCCACGTGAATTTTTCTGTCCTTTGGTTTTGCTTAGACATCAAGGATACTCGAATATGATGTTAGGCAATTAACAAATAAATAGAAAGTACAAGTAGAAGTCTGATAAACTGGAAGGATATAAGAGTATATATATATTCTATTATTTTGGAGCTAAGATATTACATAGATATGCAGAAAAGGCCCTGTTGAGAAAGAGAACTCATAACAAAAAAATAGATATATATATAGCAATTGCTTCCAAGTAAACGTCAACCCATAACGAAAACAACATTTACAGAACGAAAGGACATCTATCTAGTAGCTAGGAGAAGAATAGAAAAAATAAGACGTATCTCACTCTACTAAGAAAAAGGGTTCACTCAACACAACAAAGCCGTTTTTTTATTTCATATTAATAGATTTATACGTAGTGTTAGACACAGAGTACTTTGTGCTACGATCATCAACACTTTTCCGGCATTTAAATTCATTTCCTCATAACATAAAGAAAAGAAATGTTTAGAGTCACTTTAGATCCGACACGTAGAGAATAGAATAACTAATAAAGTAGCTAAGCCTTGTTTGAAAAACCACTCAACTATATAGTTGATATATAAGGGGTAAGACTAAAGGGGAATACTCTTTCATAAAATACACCATACTCAGTAAATATTTCTAATATGGTATGGCGCAAGGATCCTGGCGTTTACTCGTATTACTTTTCCGTTAAGCCAATGCAATAATAAAAAAAAAGAAAGAGTTAGAAATTCCTTATAGTTAATATGAAAAACGAGAAAAGTCATATACAAAAGCAGCAATTTGCATTCAACGAGAAAGAGGAATTAGTCCAGTTATGTACCTCCTGTCTTCTAAAATGGAAATATCTAAATAGAATTTCTATTGTATGTACATGAGTTAATCATAAACGTCAACGAAAATCCTAGCCAGCTTCCCCACCCTTTTTTATTCCATTATTCCAAAATTGCATACAATTTGTTAATGACATATTTCCACTCCTTACTATCTCTCTTATTTCGTTAGCAAGGGATTATCCCTAAATTCACTGAAAGGACTTAGCTCGTATAGGATGTTTAGGTTTCTAGTTCTCTATTGGTGAGGGTTTTTTTTAATAAAAAAAAAAAATTATGACCTACAACACTTAATAAGTCACTTTTACAGGATTTATAACCAATCTAAAATACATAACTCGGCGTGCTATTTACGACCTATATTATATATATATCTATTTTTTTCCGTATAATAAAGGGTAAATTAAGAACTAACTGGTCGGTTTGTGGATGACCTCTATTTTTCTTCCCTCCCATCACTTTCTGGTGATAGGACTAATTGAACTATAGTGGGCCTTGTAGACCTACAATTAGAATATGAAAAAATGCATGTCAAATTAATTTCAAGTATCACGATCCGTTCCTCTTCGTTGCAAATAGGTTTCGTGCATTATTATGACTTATACGTTTTTAGACGATTAATATGGATTCCAGTCTTGGCATAAAGGTAATAGAAGCACAGAGAAAGAGAGAAGGAAAAATGTATAACCTGCAAGGAGTAATTATTAAAGACGGATAAGACCCAAATCTACTTGATTTTGTAACCACATTTTGGGTTGAAGTAGTTTTTATTACACATATAAAAACCTAGGCACTACAGACAAAATAAGGACATATACCAATTATAGAAATGTAGTTAAAGGCTTAAGTAAATACAGTCCTCAAAGACATACTATAGAATCTGCTCTATTCACAATACTTATGTGTTCTTTTTTCCCGGAATATACTATGAATTAGAATTAGATATAGGCTTAGTAATAAAAAAGGTTGGGGTTACTACTCTACTTACTTTGCTCGTTTGGAAGAAGAATTTAGGCGTAGGCTATAGAACTTGGAATGGGCAGGTTCCTCTCTGGTTCTTAAAGGAAAAATAGAAAAGATCCCACAAACATAACGTTTAGACTAAAAGATGTCAGTAAATAGAAAAATAAGTAACATAACAATCTATAGTGGAAGCATTTTTCTTTTCGAGAGACTCTTAGTTCTTAGTTGTAGGATTTCTCTCCTTGCCTAAATCCCTTGCCAAATCTTATGTATTAGGTAGCTTCTAAGAAAAAGGAGGGTGCTTTTATTTTAACCAACAAAACCTGACGATGATACAGATAAATCCCAACTTCTAAAAGATTCGAAGAAGAAAGAGTAGCATAACACATATGCACGAAAGATTGGTTCAAGATGGAAGATATTCTACTTTTTTTTTTACATAGATGTTTGTTAAGGAGGTTTACAAATTAGAATATTTTAGGGTAGGGCTAAACTAAGCGCTTTTTTAATAGTTAATATTTAGATTAGATAATATTTTTCATACTTTTTTTTATAAGCAGCACTTTAATCAACATAGAAAAAGTTTGGTGACAAAGTCTCGTGAAATTCAAAAGTAAAGAGGTGTAATCTCTGTATCACGAAAGAACCTGTATTGAGATGCTCAGAAATAATAGTAAATACTTGATTCGCAAGTAGTGATTTGGCTTAGACAACATAAAAAATTAGAACGATAGTGACAGCAGTTCCCTATAGAATATGATGACTTACCTAGTATATGTCATTTAAAAGGAAAAAGTGTCCTTACTATCAGAACTACTAGAAATTCTTTCTTTTAGAGACACTATGATTCCTTGTAGAAGTTGTATGTCATATCATCGATTAAACATTAAGAAAAATGTCTAAAATTGAACCAAAGTTTATGTATATTTAACTATTCTGTAGTATTTTATCTACCGTCCTTATTCCTAGCAAGGGCTGTCTACTTTCGAGAGGGATGATGATCCAATCCAAGTTTCGCTATGATTGAGAGTACCTGGTGCAGTACGCCCTTAATATCTTATATACTTCTTTTCTTATACTTAATTAACTAGAGTAGGGATATATCATAATTCGGCAACTTTTCATCCAAAACATCTATCTCACGAACGAATTTTTCTCATATCAAAAACTTATTTATCCAGACTGGCCCTAGAATGGAAAAAGAGTTTTGTTTTATTAATAGAATCTACTTCGAAATATAACAATTGGATTCACAACATTATTTCTCTTTATGGTTTTGTTATAGGAGGCTACTTCTCATTTTTCATTTGGAGTCAATTCCATTTGTAAATGTAGTAAGAAATGAGGATCTAATAGAAAAGCACAAGATATGAAAGGTCGCGACTTCTGCGGTTGGTGCAACGTGTGGTTCTTTCTTAGTTGAATTCTCTTATAGACCTAATTTTACACTTTAGGGGAAAGTCCTCTGTACAACACAACAAGATCAAGTCAAACTGTGGGGAAGTGAATCTTGAAAAAGAAGAACTCTTAGTTTCTTTTCATTTACGACGTGTACTAAATTCATTATCATGACAAGGACTCTCGCCTAGAAGAATTGGTTTAGCCTGTTGGACTATTGGAAAATATTAACTTGAATTGAGTGGAATAAAGACAAAGGAGAAGAGTTAGAGTAAATGCAATTGTATTTCTTCTTCTTTTTACTTACATGTATTCTGTATTAGATAAGGTTTTTAGTCTTACTTAATATATAGAATTTAAGAAATCTTCCTCCTGGCTTTTCTTTGAGATCTTTTGTAGATAACTGATGTAACAAAAAAAAATGCCCGTGGTGTTCCTATTTCTAAGTGTTTCTTGACACCCAACAAGAAGATAATAATGAGAATCGCTCTTTTGACTTTACTTTAGAACTTCTTATTTCTTGCAATTTAAAGTACCAATTCCTTTACTATAATACTTTTCTTAAGTTGTTCCTTCGAGAGAGAGTTAGAACTTTTTTCTGTCAAGATTATAGAATGGGATATAAAAAAAGTTAAGGGGAAGAAGATATTCCAAGTTACAAGTTAGTTATAGTTAATCTTTCAACCTACAACTAGCCTACTTCGCCAAAACAAACGACTTTGTCTTTTTTTCTACTATTACAAGAGCTGCTTTTTTTATGTGTCTACATCATCAAAAAAAAATATGAGAAACGAAAACGGTGCACTTAATATTACCTTTTTCTCGTTCAAAAAAATACGAAATGCTGCACCTAAATTATGAGAATTCTATATCCTTTATTGAACCTAGCTCTCTTTTACGCATTAACTATTCTTGGCGGTGATTTATAGGCCAGTCCCTTTTTGACCCTTTCATTTAAGTAAGACAGTCAACCATTTTTGATGTTTTTACTCTACTACAATCTCCGACATTCCTGCGTACTATGATTAGAGTTGTGTCTACTGTACTGCAATTCACAACTATAATGCTATATGTGTGTGTAAGGCAGAACTACTGTGCATGTCCGCCATCATTTAGACTTTCATACATAATAATATAACAAGCCTTCGTCCACATTTTTGAAAATAGGTTGATCTATACATACATGCATGTCTTCGGTATTGCCAAAAATATACCTTTTCCTTTGGTTTTCTTTTTTGTCTTGCTTTTCATTTTCTTTCTAGACAACTTTACGTTAGAAGATTGTCAGCAGTGTGTTGTATTATTCTCGATAACAATTTCGAAGATCAAGGAAGGAATAGATATTCCAACAAAAAAAGAAAAAAGAACTAGTAACGAATTGATTGTCTTTGTGTAGGGAAACGGAAGGTATATCTTCCCTGTGCACTGACGAAGCCATAAATACTAATTGATCAGAATCTTGCACTTTTTGAATTATTTCATATTTTCTAGTTGCGAATAATTAGTATTCTTCTTGTATTTCTATAATTCAATAATTTCAATCGTCATGAATGAGTAAGCAATTTGGTTTATTGTACCGTATCCGAATAATAGAGCGGACCTATAGGCATATTATAGAATGCATTTGATAGGCCCCAAACTAGTTAGTAGCCAATTTTAGATATATTAACCTTCTCTCTTCTTCCCAAATTCTATAAAATAAGGAAAAAGGGATCTATTGGTTTGGAATAGAATAAATCGAATAAGTAAGGATATGCATACATAGCATAGTAGATAGCCACATAATAAAGGAGAAAGAATTGCACACACGTTGTTCCTATAACTGATTCTGGCTTAGACTAGAAAGGCGGATATACGAGATCTTTAACGAAATGTGTCATTTTGATTTGGTTGTTAAAAAGGATGGTTGTGTGGCATCATCATGTTTGTAGTACGGGTGAGCTTTCTATTCCTTAAATGTTTTCTGCCTCTTCCCTTCATAAGTAACCGAAACGCTTCTAAGCCTTTCACTTTGAAATAGTGTTTCAAGCGCCTCTCGCAAAAGAAAGATTGTCTTTTCTATGTTCTGTTTCTTTCTATGCAATGCATTCCTTTCCGGATCCGTTGGTATTCTTCTAATCTCGGGTGGGTGTAGCACTAGTTAGTGGGAAATTATGTTCCTATATGTGTCTCATTATAATGTCTCTTTTAGAATTGTATAGAATTGTAATAGTTGTATGTATTGTTTTGTTGGTCTGTTCTTATTGTTGTTGCGTAATGAATGGTGAGATTCACCTTCCTATATCTGTATCGTGTTACTGCTAGTTTCAAAGATACGCCGCTATTGTCTACAACATTCGTATGCTGGTAGAAGGAAATGACTCATTATTTACACAACCAGAAATACCCTTTAGTGATTTTAGATCTCTATCTCTCGCCAATCTCGCTAAAATATGGGTAAGGTACTTGCCGTATACTGCTTTACCTCCTAGATAAAGAGTGACTTTTCTCTCTTCGGGTATAAGTTTTTCTCTTTGTCTTTGCTACATGCCTATACAACAGTCAGTACCCAACATCTTTTTCTTTTTTCTTACAAGATATCCAGTATCTTAAAAAAGTACTCTAGTAGGTTGGTGTTTTGTTTACATTAGTACATTCGCTTATGTAGTCAACTCATATGTGGCATAAATGAAATTCTAGATGTCGATGATACATACCTAGTATTTTTCTGCTCCTAGTTAGATAGGCATTCCTGATTATATTAGGTATCAAAGTTCTAATGCGTAAATAAAAAGATCAGTATATAGAAATGGGCTTTAGTTGTAAGCGTCTAAGTTCGGAACACTTATGTGTTAGGAAAAAATAAGATGCTAAGTGAAAAGTCTTTGAACTTGAGTTCTATAAATAAATGCTTCTATTTTCTAATTGAAAGTATTAACTAAAAGCATCTACCTTAGTTGTAGAAAACAACACCTGAGGAACGTCGAGTCGAGGAGTTAGGGTTATAAAGGTTCGGTTATGGGAATGTAAACCCAAGATTAGAAAAATATGATGAAATAAAATAACGGATAAAATAAGATAGGTAAGACTGAAAAACTATGGAACGTTTAGTATACAAAGGAAACCCTCGTATTTCTTACTCTTTTTAGTTCTATTTAATTAGATTAATTAGATAGAGGTATTTATTAGGGAAGGAAATCGTTGTAATCTCTGTCTTTGTTAGGCAAAAATCTATCACTTCTCTCATTTCATTTTAGTGTTGTCGAATCAAATGGAATGAAAGATTCTATCTTTAGCCGTCCTCCGCTTTCTTCTTCTTTTTTTCGATCAATATTCAATGCGGGATCTATTTTCTTGTTTCTAATCTTGAATTTAGATAGTTAGATTATTATTCATTTTGTATGTACGCGATATGTGAATTTATAGATCTCTTATTGATAGGTCACCTGCCCCCTCTTGTTGCCTTTAAGCTATTGTTTTCGTGGGTACGTCTTTCTTCCCCGAATTCTTGCTACAACTCTTTTCTTTTTGTTTGTGCAGACGATTATTGAAAGGTCTTCAAAGCTGTGCAAAATGGAAACGAAAGGGTATCATATCACAGGAGAGAGAGAGAGAGAGAGGAGAAAGATTGGTGTTATCTTTCGTTTCTACGTAGAAAATGCACATTTGTAGTGAAAAATCCTTATTATCTTTGGCCATGGTCTATTCTGGATGATTTAAGATTTTCTCAAGAGAAGAAGTCCTTTAGCTCACCAACTGTAAGTAGTTCTAGGTCGACTTATCCAAGTTCTGCAGAAATACCGAGAAAACTACTTTAGTAAGATGTAAATGAAAGTTTGCCTTGGCTATATTTATTCTTACTCTTGTTAGAAGAAAAAATAGAAATGCTGCCTATGTATGAATGAAGTGCGGGTGACAACATATTTTAGATAAGGTCTTTGTAAGTGAAGTACACAACATTCTTAATTCTTCTACTACTAGAAAATTACTACTAGAAAATGCTACTTTACTCTGAGTGATTTTTTGTTCTAATTGCAAGGTTGGGATAAATATGTATTATGTATGAGGGTTATACGTTACTTTTGAAAGAAAATCATAACTCACATATTTGTTATAGATTACATATTTGTTATAGATTTAAGCTCTAAGTTTTCAAAAAGAATTGTTTAAGAAGTCTAGTAGAAAGAGTTTCTTCATCGAAGGTAGAGCAAGCAGGTACAGGAAAAGCTTCATTTTCGGATAAGAAATAATAAATAGATAAGTTTTTATGCCATTACCAACAGAGTTGTCTTCTCTTTAGCATAGGGTATATTTCTTTTCTGTGGCTAGTACCAAGAAGTCTTTATCAACATCTAAGCCTTCCTCTGGTTGCCAACAAGCTATTTCGAGCTATAATCGATGCTAATGCCAGCGGTGTTTCCTTTTCCACACTTGCAGCACTTTCTTTTATTAAGGAAGAAATGTTTACAACAAATAAGGGCCAACTTTGTCATTTTCTTCTAAGAATCATGTTTTTTATAGCAGAATCTAACAGAAATTGACTTGCTTTGGCAACTCGGCTAAATAAAGGTCATCGGAGTCTTTTTCTTTTGGCTCGAAGGCCTTTCGAAAATAATAACTGCCTATAAAATTAGAAAAGACAAACTAAGTCAGGAAGTTAAAATAAGGAACATAAGTTTTTCCTTGCTTGGTATGCTGGCTGTATGTAGTTGTAGTACAATATCGTAGGTGCTTAGGTTAGGCCACTTCTTTTTTTTCTTATTTGCTTTCATTACGAGGCGGTTGTTATTAATATTAATAACGAAACACAATCACAGGATATGTGATATCTACTTTAGAATTAGACAGACATAACGTAATCTGCAGAAATAAGGGCATACTCTAAACCTAAATTCTAATAATTATGCACCTTGCCTAGATCACTCACTCAAGATAACCAAGGTAACTAGGATCTTTTTCTTCTTTTGCGATATTTAGTTTAGAAAATAGTTTTGTAGACGTCGAGCCAATTATAAGAAAAACTTTTCAGTTAAGTACAAAAGCTTTTCCTTTAGTGATTTCTTTTCTTGTTCTAGAAACGATGATCCAGGCCCTGTTTCCAAGAATGAATTTGTATCGGACATAGACTTTTGATGAAAGGATGCTAATAGTTGAAATAATTATATAACAATAGGAAGATGGAGGAATTTCTGCCAGCCTACTACTTATTTATTACGAACTACAAACAACGAAAGATCAATGACGCCAACCAAAAAACACGAGCCAGTTACAAGTTACAGCGGTGTATTCTATTTCTTACCTTTTCTTCTGGAATTAAGCAAGCCTAACATTTTACTCCACGATTTTCCATTACAGAGGTCGATTATTTACTAAGCACTAAACACAAATTACGTCGAAATTATATAAGCGAGCGGTGTTTGCGTCTCTTTTTGTACTTGCACTTTTTCACAACCAATGATATAGATATTATTAATTAGACATGGAACTTGGTTTAAGCGAATCTTTTTTATTTGGACCTGATGCAAGTCTATTTTTGGTTTTTCAAAGTGATAGAATATTTAGAAAGCAGTAGTTAGCGAGAAGAGCTCGAAGGCATGCAAAGACACCCTCTAGAGTTAGGGTCATGTGTAATAAATAGAGAAAAAATGAAGTACAAACAAAAACGATGTAAGCTAAGGAATACGAGCCAAGTTAATCGACTATTTCCGCTTTTAGTTCTTCCTTAATTAACATTAATTATTGATTGGATCCTTTCTTTTCGCGAGAATCTTGACTTTGTATTTTATTTGCTGGTACCAAAGTTCCACCCGGGGAATAGCAGTAAATGTTCGACGATAACGTACTCTTTTTTTTCATTTGCGTTTAGAAATGGATATGAATTTGTGATGTCTTGTAAATGAATGATTGTCTTTGTTTTGTTCCCGAGTCCTTTATGTCTGTCTTGTCAAAGTTATACCAATAATGGGTTTTTTGTGAAGGTGATATGATAGGAATCCCTTATCTGAACGGACCTTTTTTATCAACTATTCATATCGTATTTATTTGGGTACCTGCCTTCCCGTGATAGAGAGAAACCAAACAAAAGAAAGCTATGATGCTGTGCGCAAAGTTGTTATATCTTTATCTTACAAACGTAAACAAGCAAGAAGGACAGACAATAATCGATCGCAGATACTACAATTCAAATACCAAATGAAAGAATCTTTTCTCAATTATTTCCACACATTTCTATATACAGAAGTTTTGACATACGTCTAACACCAATGCTTGATCGGTTTCAATGTCTCCACGCACGAGTATCTTTATCCTTTTTTCTTTTTAATGACTACAAATTCCCCCTTACTGCTTTTCTTTTTGGCTAGTCTAGAAATATAGTATGCAACAGGAATCCTTCAACGTAGAACTATGAAAAATGCTTTGAGGCAAGAGAAGAAAAAGACAGAGTTAGGCTGTTCTATTAGATTTAAGGCGAACTCACAAAAAGAAACTTGTCAGAGGAAGGAGGGCTTAGTTTCACTATTTTCTTACATTATAACATTACAACACTTAAGCACTTTTTTGTATACAACAAAATGAGCTTATAAGGACTACGCTTTAAACATCCCTTTATTTTATTATATCTCTTCTCTTTATTAGTTATTTTTTCACCAACGACCGCTTTTTTGTTTGGAACTTTTTCTTTCCCGGGAACTCTTGGTATTGGCCTACCTGTGTGTGTTGAGGATCTTTC
>JAYMSR010000039.1:0-40898 GCA_036897825.1 Plantago rigida
CGAAGGAAACTTCATAACCGAAACGAAGAAAGGACCGAACTAGGAAGTCATTCAAGACTTGATCGAAGAACCACCTCTTATTGAAGAAGGTATAGAAGCTTACTAAAGAGCTCTCTCTGTTTACGGCGATCTCTTCTAAAGCTAAAGCGGCGACAAAGCATTTCTTAGCTGAGAGACTTTCTTCTTTAACTGGACTGTGAGCAGCCTTTGGATTCTTCTTTTGCGACTGAGAAGAGTCTCTTTCAAATTGAGATGATCCCCTGTGGAGACTCTAAAATGACTTTGCTGGACTATTCGATTATTCACGGAAACCTTTCGATGACTTATTAGCTGTCTTGCTTGTGGAAGTGTTTCGCAAAAGTGTGCGCGAACTAGGATGACGTCAAGTCTTGTTTCTAGATGTAGGAGAAAAGGAATGGTAGTATCTTTTCTGTTGTGTACGAATCGATTTGCGTGAAAGAGTGCCAACTTGCGTGTAGTTTGTAATTGAATGTAACTGTTAAGGTTTCTTCTAGCGGAGATGTTTCTGAGAAGGGCTCGGTTTCTTCCTTTGAGTCTTCGAAGAATCCTTGATTGAACTGGGGTGAGCTTTCGGTTCCATACATTCTGGAAAAGGAGCCTACATTTTTTAAATTCCATGCTTTGTTTTGTGTTTTGTCGATTTAGATGCGCGTTGCACCAAGCCTTTCTTCTTTGTTTGATGAATTGGATCAACACTAAAACTAACAACACCAGGCCTGCTACCTTCAGTCACAGCTCTCTTGCCCGGAAATCTTCGAAGATTCTTTTGGTATCTTGGTTGGTTTCTGGAATTGGAAGTCTGGTTGATCTGTGCTGATCTGTTATTAGCTCTATATACGTAACAAAATGATAGGAAATTAGAAAAAAGGTGTTGCACCAACAAAAATAGGATAGAAGTAGGATAGTTATTTCATATTTGAAATAGAATAGAAATAAGAGAACTAGAAAACAAAGAGAGAAAGAACTTTTACAAATCGAAGCATATTACAATGTATTACTCTATATATATATATACGTTACATAACGTTACATAAATTCCAAAAATTTCAGTTTTCTTCGGTTTTTTCTTGTTAGTTTCATTTTCTTTGAAAAGGTTACAGAATTTGACTTTTCTACTAGATTCGATCCATTTCTTCTATGATTTTGCTTTTCCTGCTGCTTAGAAGACATTGGATTGTACCAAGAACGAAGCTTCATTAGCAAACCTACTGCAGAATAATCTAGTTCCATTTCTTTCAGAATCTCATTTTATGTCTATATACGTACCATTTTTGTATTATTTTGCACTTTTCGAGAAAAAAAACAAAGATCTTTCGGTACTAATAAATACATCACATATGTTTGGTTACAAAATTCTAGTTTTTCTATATATATTATAGATATATATATATCTATCTATTTGATTTTTGGTTTGAAATATGAGAACGAGAATATTCTAGAAATTGAAGAAGGGGTTTTGAGGAGGCTATTATTCATAGATATCTATTAGAAATAATATGAAAGAATACAGCAAATAGGAGATAGGAGAGAAGTGTCTAAGCTAAGCTAATAAGCTAAGAGTTCTAATTGGAGGAAGAAAACAAAAATACCTAGAGCATAAAAAGAACAGGTAGTACGCGTAATAATAGAATATCACATTAGCTACTAATATTCCAAAATATCCAAAGATAATAAATCTTAGTAGAGTCTACTTTTCCAATATTACATTAGTGTCACTCAGCATCCGCACATTACCGTGAAATCTCTCCCTACCTATACCTATATATATCTATAGAATCTATTCTCGAATTACAACACTAATAAATAAGAACTAATAAAGTGTTGTTTTGTACGACATAGATAGAATCTAGAAAAGAATACAATCCTTAGAGTTATTGGTGTTATAAACTATCAAAAAATTTGTTGGCTACTTTTCTTTTTTTAGATTCTGGAGTGAACTCTTTAATGAACACTTCTGGATTGAAGATTTGCACTTATTAATTTCTCTCTTAAAACAACTACTATTCAAAAAATGCCTCTGTTTTTTTACTTTATGATTCATAAATGCCGGTAATGTAAATACAAAAAATAGAGTGAAAAATAGAGGTTGTAAGTAAGTAATAGAAATAATTGTCTATCAGTATTTTGTACTATAAAACTATAAAGCAAAGAGAGGGAGGGAGTTTCATATTTGAGGATAAGGTTTCTCTCCTACACCTACAGGAAATCTTATCTAGGCCATGGTATGCCAGAATGTCGAGTAGAGTAACGAATATTATTACAATACTCATTGCGTAGGTAAAGGGGAATGATTGTATATGCGGAAAAAAAAAATACACCCCAAATTCAGTTTGAACGCGGTTGAACACTGTAGTTGTTATTAACTATTTATTTGATTACTAATACTAACTAGGATCTCCTTTATCATGTTTTACTTTAATACCATTTGTACAACACTGTATTTCGGATTTTTACAACATTTCAACATTTACAGTCTTCACAATTAACGAATTTCATTGACAAAAAACACAGTGACTTTAGTGATCGGCACCTGCGCCACGACCCACCCGAAATTGAGTATGATAATCAGCCGATTTCTCTCTTTTCTTTCACACAATTCGTATTCCAATCTCTTTTTCCGACAACTATTGGCTCGTAGAACTAACAAAATGATTCTAATCCTCTTTCCTGTAAAATATCTGTAATGTAAAATAAGCGGATACAGCTACTCGTTTTTTCCTTTAGGGTTTACCAAGAAGATACAAATTATTCGTAGTTGTATTAATATGAAAAATGAATGTTTCCTTAGAACTTAGTTGTTCTAAGGAGGATCTCCACCAACTCTACTGAGTTATATATTTTTTTTGAGAATATTGACTTTCATTACCGGATGATGATCAACTAGAAATTTTTTTGTATTTGTGGAAGTATGAGTTAGAGACATAAAGGCCCTTATTAACTTCTTAGTGCACTGCCTAATTTAGATTAGTTACTAGTCATACTTGGTACAAATTACCTAGCATATAAGGTTTTAATAATTCGCTCTGTCACTTACATTTTTATTGAACGAGAGTAAGCTTGGATAAAGAAAATAAGTGGTTACAAATACAGAAGAAGAACTACATCTAAATATTATTCATAGGCTGTGCAAGGCTTGGATAAACTTCAAAAAGAATTAATAACATTCTAACTACTGTTTACGGAAGGGAATCCCTAATAGGATACAGAAACCCATATATTTCTAGTAAGTATCCTTTGTGTGGAAATATGGAACATATTGTGTTAAAGGAGAACAAAAACTTAATGGACCTGGGTGCAAAAGCAAAATTCGCTCACTCTTCCCTATAGCAGTGGATTGTACAAGATGTTGTTTAATGTCGTCTCAGCGCCCTTTCTTCAATGTTCTATATTAACTATCCAACTTATTTCTTATTCCAACAAATCACACTTATTTGAGTTCTATCTAAGTTTTATCTACTAAGTATTCGCCTTAAGCCACCAAATAAGCTTTTCTCGAAACTGTGTTCGGGTCTATGATTCTTTAGTTAGAAGTTCTATCTTATCCATTGATTCAGCCTTTTAGTGCCCATTTAGACATCCTTACTCTAGGAGAAATTGAGAATGATGAGACAGGGTAACCAGGCATTTCTTTGGATTGACTAATAAAAAAGTCAGAAGCTGTCCATGTGGTTTTCGCTAACTAGTTTCTGAGTGGATACGCGTAGTTGTAAATAACCAGTCTCTTCTTCCAACCATTTTGATCTTTACCTTCGTGCACAATTTCAGTCAGAATTGGTTGAAATAATAGAAATAGATTTAGAGAACCAAATATGGCATTTCCCTTCCCCCTTATGCAAAAATATCCAAACAAGCAATCGAGCTTTATATACAAACCGTCACGAAGAAGTTTTCTTACTACTTTATTATTCTTTTGTGAATAACGATATTGAAATAAAGAGAATGCAGCAAAATCAAATAAATGACTAAGCCAGAAAAATGGTATTTGATGAGAGAGAACACAAACATAAGTCAACGCTTTAATGATTACTAGTGTTATCCTGTACAGTACCTACAACCTAAGTGAGGAAGTCCAAGAATCTACTTGGTTAGAGATATTTTATACTAGGTTTATGTGCATGATCTGCGTATTGTCGTGTCCTACATCTAGTATAACATAGTCAAATTCTAGTATAAAGTGGAATCTTTGATACCAAGATACAAAAAATGTTATTGTGTTGATGACTTATGCCTGAAGGAACTTTTTTTCTTTTTTGACTTGGCAGTTCATTTTCAGCAGAATCCCTTTACCCATCCACCATTGACGACTCTCTTCTCTAACAAGGATACCTTTTCATTTAATGAGAAATCTATATATAAGCAATTAAACATAAGAAGAAGGTGCTTAGTAAACTTCAAGGAAAAAATATTTAGAATGTGTATTTCTTTTATAGAATGCAGTACAGGTTAGAAAACATCTGAATGCGTAGAATAAAAAAAAGAGAAGTCACTACCAACAAACAAATACTAAAAAAAAAAGACTAACAACTTTCTAAGGGACATAATTTTAGATTTAGCGAAAATGAAAATCTCAGCGGATCGTATCTTGGAATGTAATGTATAGAATGTATAGATAGTAAATATCTGCTCTTTTCTTGCTAATTGCTTCTAATTTTTTCATTTTTCACTTAGCAAGAATGCAAATAGAAATGTGACTTTCCTGCCCAAAATAGCAAAGACTGCCCAAGGATTCTGTGCTGTACCATATTCTATTAGTTTTCTTAGTTATTCTTAGAACTTCATTTTCTTACAATTTTTTCATGTCTCTATCGCTTTCTGGCTGACCTGGGATATTTCTCATAGCTGTTTACTTTAGAATTCTGGTGGGTCTAGTCTTTTCCTTTTGACTTTCTGCAAGGTATTTTTGTTTGTAAGTATATACCAAAGTCTTAGTTTAAGAAAGAAGGATAACGAACAATCGAATGATTCCCGACTTTTCTATTTAGTGCCTTCTGAGTTGTTAGCTAGAAAGAGTTTATTGGCTTATTTCTTTTTTTTTTTTTAGGCTTTACAAAGAGTATAGCTCCATTTTAGTTGAAGAGAAGCACTTATTTATATGTCCACAAATATTCTCTAACTAATCTAGAAGGCAATAAAAAAGACATTTAAAAGAAAGGGAAAGTAAGTAGAACTAAGAAAAATATGCCATTTCTAAATTTCTAATAATTAATTAAACACAACTAGGAAATGGGAGGAGGGGTCTATGCGGACTTTCTAACTCCAAGCCAAGCAACGCTGCTCATTTTCAACAGCTTACTAGCGAGATAAAAAAAGACTAGGTCTAATTTTATGCTTTTGCTATCGAACTTTTCTTCCATTTACTTTATTGTCTGTGATTATTACGATATCAAAGGAATTCTATAATGGGTTTCAACACCTAACCTATACCTATAATCAAATCAAGTAATCCTATAATATCCATAACGGAAAGAGAAAGAAGAGGTCTAAAATCCACCATTTCTATTTTTCTCATGTATGAAATGTTGTATGTTTTATCTCGCACTCCTTTTATTTAAGAATATCACCCAAGCCAACAAACAAGATTGGCATTTTGGTTGATCATAAATGAAATATTTGTCTGTGCTTTTATATGTATTTCTACGATTCTATCTACCATTTTCCATTGCTATTTAACTTTTTCATTTCATAAGTATACTTAACAGCGAAACCTCCTCTGCTTTTTGTTTGAGTCCTTCCTTTATCTCGCTTTTATGGTGTCTCGAATACTTCTATTTTTTGACTATTAGAGAAATTGTCTAATCTTCTTGGGTTAGCACGAATTTGAAATAAAGTAATGTCCTCGGGTGCATATTCCTTTCCTCTTTCGCTTAGTACACGAGTGAAGGCCAAATAGAAATAGATGTAGTAAATTTGTAATAAGAAACAATAATCTTTGTATCTTCTTCGATTGGATATTGGATATAGATAGATAGATAGATCTGCCGGGAGAAACATGCCGCAATGCTGGAATGATCAAGTAGTAGCAGCACCAGGGGAAGTATACCATTACCATACCTGCTGCGTGTTGGTGAATTCAAAGAATCAAAAAGATCTTTTTGAAATATCTCTTCTTTTCGGCCAAGAACTCTTTCTAAACTTACGTTCAAGACTCTTCGTAACATAATTTCATTTACTACGGAAATGTAGAAAGAAATAAATAAATAAGTCCAGTAGAAATATATCTCACTAAGTAACAAGAGGAGAATGCCTATAATATCAAATAGAAATGGAAAGTATCTAAATTTTTGTATGTAGTTGTTCATACTAAAGCAAACACTAAAGTCTATAAGAAAGAAGGGAGAAAGAGCATTTTTTTTAGATACTAACTAAGCTGCGTTGCTAGAGACAGAGACCCGAGAGGAGAGGTCCATCCAAGGTTTCTTCCTTATTTCATTGAGCAGATGACAACTACAAACATGAGTCATTCTTCTTTGACTTTAGGTAATTCCTATACGACAAACTACATAATCATCAGGGCATTTTTTTGTCGTCTTAAAATAAAAAGAAGAATAATTCTTTTTATTTGGCCTCCAAGTTGGTCTTTTGGGTTATATTCTTTGAATTGAACTCTTTTTTTATGTAGTTCTAACAGTAAAACAGTAAAGGGTAAAAACGAAATATAGCAAGCAATTTGTATTTCTGGGTGACTTTATTTTTTTGTTATTTCATTTATAGGTAGTATACTCTGCCTTAGTAATAATTTTTTTGATTTCAATCTCCTTGTCCCAGCATTCACGTCTTCCTTTTTTCATATATCTGCTAACTCCACCATCGCAAACACAATATCGCTATGGGTTATGGGTATAAAAAGAAAGAATTCTTAGCGATAGCATGAGGATAATACTCAGTAACTCATTTCAACTAATAAAGAAAAGATAGGAGGGGCTGTATAGTATTAGTAATTAATTGAGATAATACAAAGTCCTAATGAAAAGAGAAAAAAAAGAAGCGTAGAAAAGAAAATGCTTGGGTTGTGTTAAAAAAAAGCTGGGTCACCTTTAAGGCGAACAATAAATAATCATTTTCTTCACAAAACTAGGGAATACTTTTCTAAGCTCTCGACTATTCATCGGTTCAAAAGATCTTTTCGAGCACCAGTTACTACCAGAATAAATAATAATCCAATCCATCTCTCGGGTATGCCAACTTTGCAACATTATTGTTGTTATCTAGTATATAATATAATAATAGCTAAGTTCGGTATTGCTAAAGTAAACGACGTATGTTTTGTTTGATAATTGTAGGAAATCTTTCTTTTTTCCTATGGTTTGATCTTCCATCTATATATACATTACATACAGAATCGAGGAGTGAGCTGCTGAAACTGCTTCTTATGCTTTCGTTGGAAACTCACCGAAGTATCTCTTTCTCTTTAATAATTTCTAATGTTGTATGAAATGTTGTATTACCGAGTTGTAAGGACCAAATCCCTTTTGATCTTTTTTGCACAGTGAATAATTTAAGAATGAAATGAATAATAGTATTCTTTTTTACAGAAATCTGTTGGAATATTATCTTCCTTTGTTTTAGAAGAAATTCAAATAGACCCAAGGCCGGTGATCGAATTCCAACCTAACTATCGCGAATGATCGGATCGTTATTTAAAAATCAAATAAGGTTGTAAGTAGCCTTCCCTTGTCCATAATTACTAGTAAGGAATATTTTTTCTGTTGTAGTATGATATCGCTTGGTTTACATATACATACGCGTGTTCTCTTCTTGTTATTTTCTTTCTCTAGGTACACAGCAGATGTTGTATGACTCCAACTATTCCCAGTTCCTTTTTGTGAGGTTGGGAAATGCATGAATACGTTAGCTGCAAATTTCTTTTATTGTTATTTACGTTTACTACTTAGTATAGTACTTTCATAAGCAAATTGACTTAGAATTAAGAGTTATATAGGTAGGTTATCGAGTCGACTAATCTAATAACTAATCTAATAATAAAAGAAATCGTCTTTTGAGTGCATTTCCCCTACCCCTATCAAGTTCTAGTATTATGCTTTACAATCTATTAATTAGTAATAAATAACCTCGGCGTGCCTTTCTTCTGAGTATGTCGTGTCATTTCTTTCTAATTTGAAAGAATCAGTTAGAATAGCCACTTTCTATTTGTTTTGCTTTGGAATCTAAAAACGATCTACATACAATTTCTAAAATGATTTCTTAATAGAAGAGGAATCCTTTGTGGTGGTAAGAAGTCTAAATAGAAGAGAACCTGACTCTTACTTGTTTATCGTAGACATCTAGACCTACCTAAAGAAAGCTCGGTGTTAGTCGATATTTCATTTAGTTTTAGATAATAGAGGTACCTTCGTTCTGGAGATAATAATCGGTGTATTTGCAAATTCCATTTTCATACATTTCTATATAGTATAGATTTAAAGTATAGGTATAGATACAAGAAGCACACGGGAAGGAAGAAGATTCTAAGATGGGATTCACGCAGCAAAAACAAATATTTCATTCTTCTTGGTGAAGTTCCTCCTAGGGAAACGAATTCCAAGCCGAGGTACAAAAGAATTTTTTCATATCCAATAATAATAATAATAATAATAAGGCGCATAGTAGATCTGGCAGATTCGACTTACGTATTTCTATTTAACGTCACACTCCTTTGATGCTTGTTTTGGTAGTTTGTTTGTCTTATAAACCGAATAATTCGTCGGAACAGGTCTTCCTTTGTTTGTAGTAATTGCAAGAAAAATCGATATTTTGGTGTTGTGTTGTAAAAGAACTTTACTTCACTTTGTGTTTTCGTACTAAGACTTATTCGACAGCAGGAAGATCAAAAACAACCAATTACTGACAAAGGCATTTCTAACTACTAAGTCAGCATTTTCAAAGGAAAGGGAAAATCCAGGGTGGCTGCAACTAAATAGTAAGTAGTACGTTTCGGGTATGTACCAAATCCAAAAGAAAGGCCTCTAATGACTAACTCTTCTTCTAATTGGTAATTGGCTTTAGGTGTTTTTAAGTGTTGGTATATTAATTGGTTTTTGAGAAACAACTAAAGGGAAACGTATCTCGCTCGGTAATTCTAGTATAGGAAGAACTCATCAGATTAGAACCCAATAATCCAGGATCGAAAAATTAGGAGATTTAGTACACTGACTAATACTTAAATAACTCTCGTATAAATAAGAAATAGAACTTTCTTGGTTTGAAGAACCAGCCCGTGATAATCTAATATAATATTCAATTGTAGATAGAGGAAATCTTATTATTCTATCATCTGTGTAAGTATTAAACAATATCGTCTTTGTTGAGTTATTCTTTAGTTGTAACCTCAGGGTTTTACACAAACACTCAGACAGGATGACAATTTCTTTCACCCTTTACTTCTTTTCCAAAAAGTGCCACTTCTATAGCTTTCTTTTGTTGGTCTAGTCTATAATGCAGTAAAGGCTTTTCGACCCACGGATACAACACGTCGCAAGAAAGAAAAGTTTGCAAGGAAAGCAAAAAAAAGTAGAAGATCCCGTTTTATTAGGTCTTGACACACAATAGTAATAGAAGTTCTTATTATTATTGCTTTACTCAATGCTTTTAAATCTTAATAATGAAGGGAATACTAGAATTCTAATTTATATAGTTCTTTGATAGTCAAATAGAGTCAAATTGTGAGTGAAAAAAAACTACTGACTCTTGCAGAATCTGAGGAAAGCGTAAAATTTGTGTCACAACGCTTGGCAATCCTACCTGACTTTGCCAGGTAGCTTTCTTCGCCGATAGATTCTTCCCTAGGCACTTCCTTTCGACAAGGCTTAAACGCAGAAAACAGGACCGCTGCCTCTCCCAGAAAAAGGGAGCCTAATCCTGGGCTGGAATTCCCCATTTCCCTCTAGTTGTATCTAGTTGTATGGTTTGAACCTAACAACTCCCAGTCTTAGTCGCAGTGCGCTTCCCAGACCTAAATTAGGTTGACAGAAATTCAGCATAATTTCTAGCAAGTTTCTGGGATGCATTTTGGGCAAGATTTCCGATCTTCACGGGTTTTCTGTCTGCTAATAAAATCCTGCGTTTTTGGCAAAGTCAATGTCCAACGCCAACTTTTTTTCATTTAGTCTTTCCCCAAGTCTTATTCTATTTCTCCTTCTCCCGTGGGACCTATATTTTACATCTGTATCTATCTTACTTGAATATTTTCCAAAAGTGTGTGTTGGGGATGGAAATCCTTAAGGATAGATAAATGGTAGCTAAAAAGACAAATAATATTCTAAGGCGCCCTTTGTGTCTCGTCCTTTTAGATAGAGAGCGCGGTGTAGACAGTCCTTGTCATGATCTAAGTAAGAGAGGTTGGAATTATTCTAGTCTATTGTTGAGGCTTGTTCTATATTATATATATTCTATATTGGTATTTTGGTCTTTGCCCGACGAAAGTAAGTATTTCTTCTAGGACTTTATTGTGTATTCCACATAAGAAAATCAATCACTTGGTGCAACAATATGAATATTGTTAATATACTTACTTAACTAAGTCAAAGTCAAGAACATAAACAGAATCAAAAAAAAAGTGAATTCCTTTCCTATATTTTCCATTCTTTTCATTAGTAGAAATGTTGACTCTCCATTCTATATTATCTCTGCTGCTATTGCCTGTGCCTTTAGAATTCTACAAAACCCTGGTTATTTTCAGCACAGCCGGTAATTTAGTAAGTAATTGGCATAATTTTCTTATACTATTCAGGGGTGATATATTTGCTATAAGCTTCTCTCTATTTTCTTTACGTAAGATTAGATTCTAATATTTGCAGTCGAGGCGGTCTTCTTCTTTGTCTGTCTTGTTTCTTGTTGTTTGCGATATGATTATTCCAATTAGAATTCCAACCGCGAGAAGAAGAGATGCCCCACCTCTTTCTCTTTATCAACTATTTCTCTTAGATTATATCTATTTCTGTGAAAATCGTACATGCACCGTAGAGAATGAATTGATTTAACTAACCAAAAATTTCTCTCCTTTTGTTTTGTAACGTCTATGAGTATACCTTTCTTTTTCGTATCTATATATATTATTAGATATAGTCTTCAGATGTTTGCAGTTCAACTTCCAAAGTACAGGGCGTCTTCTAGTGTTTAACCAAAGTATACACCCATAATAAATAGATTGTGGAAATGAGAGATGCTTCTGGGAATCTATTAACTAAGAATTCATCAAAAGGATACGTGTAAACCAACAGAACAAGAAGAAATCGGAGATTTTCTTGTCGATAAGATAATACAACTTTTAGGTAGTTTTTGAATATTTTCATAGTTGTATATATAGTTGTATATATAGTGGATTAGATGAATCTTTATTCTTCCACTTTTGTTAACCGGAGTCTCTTTCATAATAAATACCTCAAAAAAAAACCAATTTCTAATTGATTTAGGCATGTGTTTTGATGAACTCTGTGTATAGATCTTTGGTGCAGGATTATTTCATTTCTATGACGTGAAGATAAAGGAGACTTACTTAAACAAGAACTTCAGTCAAATTATTTAGATACTTTTAAGAAAATGCATTCCGTTAATGATTTCAAAGTCTAGTCGAAGTTCCAAATAACACTTTCCCTAAAAAACCACTCGTAAATAGAAAATATAGTGTACCTTTTTCTTTTCACATACTAGTTTTGTTCAACCATTTCAACAAAGTATGAAATAGAGTCCAAGTATTTCCTTGTTCCTTCTATAAAAGTTTAGATCTAAAAAAAAAGATTATTCCTTTATTTCGGGTTTATGCGGCTGCTCTCAATCAGACAGCAAGAACTAAAAAAGCGTAGTATCCAAACAAACCAAAAAGATGCAGATCTCTTAAGTTAAGCTTAGCAATGCAAGAAGTAATAAAATGAGTAGAAATATAGAGAATTAATTAATTAATAGTTGCGATAAGAAGAGAAACAATTCATCCTATCACGCGCATTACAGAAATGTAGGGAAGTTCCTGTAGTAGTCAATGCTAAAATATGATCGAGATATGGGTTAGAAATACCAGTTGCCAAAAGGAAAAAATGTGAGTAGTCCCTGATAAAGATGAAAAGATTAGTAAAAGCAATAATTAGGAATATCGGCTTAGGGAGAAAAGGGAAGCAATCCTGGGTATCCTGGTATTAAAGGCATAAACATTGACAAAAAAAGGAATAAGGCGGGATCCTTGCAGTAAGATCACAACACAATAGAAATGAAATAATATAACAATATAAATAACATAGGATTCTGAAAATATTATTCATATCGAAAATATCGAAAACTCCATCCGTTCCAAAGTTCACTGTATCAAGATATAGCTATCCCAAATACTGGCATATCTAGTAGAAGAAAAGATACAATTCTCCCTTAAGCACGATCCGAATCTATGGAATAGAAATAGTCAATCAAGGAATTTCTTTTATAGCTTAAAAAGAAATGTGCATTGCATGGGATTTCATTTTTAGAAAAATGCGCAAAAATAGATCTATACTTTAGACTTAGTAGAAATAAGATACAACTCAATTCAATTCCGGAATGCCTTTGATTGAGGTCACAAGGTAAGACATGTAAATGACAGTCTAATTTACCCTAACATGTACGGGGGATATATAGTTGTTAACACAGCTACGCTCGTTATTCATTTCATCTTTAATGCCAATCCTAAGAATAAGAAGTAAGTGGAATAAATATGATCAAATAAAATACAATTTCCAAGTTAGCGATATTGACTTTCATCGTGAAATTAATTAGCCCGGATAAATGCTTGTCTTGTAGGGATTGATTTTGTCTTTTCTTAGTTGTTATTAAATTTCAACTATCATTCCCAAAGAGCTCTGTGGGTTTTGAAAAACTAGAGTTTCCTACCAAATCCAAAGGAAAAGAAAGGAAGATGTCTACAGTACCAATAATTCATAGATATATATATATATATATATCTCTATTATTTCATTTAGTATAGGTACATAATTTAGGTAGAATTCTATTCACATTTAAAAGAAGAGCGGGCAACAAGGGCGGGCACCCCCCTTTTTATTCTTACCTACTTTTTAATTACTCGTAGTAGAGCCTAAACGAGAAAGGAAATAGATGAAAATTTCTTAAGATTATCTATCCTATCAGATTAGATCTACTTAGATAACCCGTGTTTTCGTGTTATTGATCTTTCTTCTTCGTATTAATTTATTGGATATTGGAAATCTATGAGTTCTAGCTCTTCTCTTTTTGTTTAGATTCCTCTAGGAATTAGTCTTTTACAGAAATAATCTTTGTAGTAGTTTAGTGTTGCAAGAACAAGGATCTCTGCACGCTGGAATATTTCTCTTATTTTCGCGCCTAGCCTTTCTCTATATTTTTCAGGTTTTATCCAAATGCTATATAGAAATACAGGTAAGAACGGTGATTATTGAGTCAAAGAAATTAATGAGTTATATATATATATATAAAGTCTTCCAAATTTGAGTTTCTAATTTTCCATTTTAGGATTGATCATAAATAATATTAATCTAATGATTAATGATTCCAAAGATCTAACGTTAATGTAGTAGGCTCGCATACCCATACTTCAAATTTGAAAGTACAGCCCTAAGGAAGGCCAGAGTCAAAGATTGATTTCCAACTACAACTGGAAGAAAAATAAGGTCTAAAAAAAAAGAACTAAGCTACGTATATTGACATAATCCTTGTGGGCACTGAAATGCATTTACATTAATACGAGTACTCTATACTAAGTCCTGGAGTAAGCTGATAGATATTACGTCATTTTCATTTCATAACATTTCGACATCATCAAGTAAATCAAGTAAGTAGAAGACACCACGGGGGTTTGCTGGCTTACTTACCTATCTATTCATAAGAAATATTCAGAAAAAAAACACAGCCCTTTCTAACTTTAATAACAGAGTTCTAGTTTATAGAAAGAATGACGCAACATATGTATTTAACACGATCCTAAGACAGTATCTTGAGTATTTGGGTCGGTTTACTAGAAGACTAATAAGATTGAGTTTCTTCATTACTAGCTAATTGCCTAGTGGTGCTTTTCCTTTTTACAGAACCTGAAGAGTTACATAATAGGATTCTCTGCGCCTACAAACTCTTATAGAAAAGAGAAAAGCTGCGTGTAAAATCTCTTTTTTCATTTTTTCTTTATTCGTAAACAGTTTCGTGTACCTAAGCTTGCCGAAATGCAGCTTGACTTGTATTTCTCCGGATAGCCTATATCCTTGAAACTATTAACATCCTTTATGAAGAAAGAAAATCCTCAGTAATGAATAATATTCTTGGTGTAGATATTTACTAAAGAAAGGCCTACCAATAAAATCAAAAGAGAGAGAGTACACGATTTTGCAATTGTAGGATAGAATCATTTTCTACATAGTAATTTAAGATCCTTTACCCCACCCCAAAAGATTATGGAAATAAAGCCTGGAATCCGTAATAGTAATAAGGGAATTCCAACACCAACAAAAAAGCTGATATCTCAGTTCTGGAAAGAAGAGTGTGGTATTGGATACTTACTGCATCAGTGAAAATTATTCATTCTATTAGAGATCTATATCTCCGTATTCTCAATCTTTGTTTGTATGCTTCCGATTCTTCTGAAAATCATATGCTAAACATAGGAGCCACTTGACACAAGTACACAGATAACCTAGTATGTTGATTTCGTAGGAGGAGACGAACGAAAAAAGACTTCAAGGAATTGTTGTTAGATTTCTGTGACCAAGACCCAAAATGTCCCTCACTCTATAATCATCAGCATCAAGGTGACTTCCTAACGCGTGTTTCCATATACTGTGTGAGAAAGAATCAAGAATTGGTGCTTTAATTACCTTATTTTATTCTCTTTCCTCTTGTCATTGTTGTTTTAGAATCAGGTAATTGAATTTTGATCCTATTTTTTTTGACCTTTTTTGTCTTCTAAGTTATTTAACTAACTAAGTGCGTATATATAAAGGATTGACTTTTCTTTTTCTTATGGCTATTACCGTGGGTTACCCAGGCTATTTGGTTTTTCTATTTTTCCACCGTCGAGGAGAAGAAATGACTCTTATTTGTTTGCTACCTTTTAACTAGATTTCTACTTCTACGAAAAAGAGCGGAATCATCACCTAAAAAAGTCAGTGACACATAAAGTCATCCTTAACTAACTCACAACGAAAATGTAGATACGCCTTTCATTGTTGATTAGAGTCAATTCTATAACGTGCTAGAGGCCTATTTGATTTATAGACTACCTCACAAATCAATCCCGCTTTGGTTGTAAAAGTTAGTAAACGTATATTTGAAACAGGCGCTTTGTACAAAAAAGAATAACTAAGAATCTTTTTATATACATTTTATATACAGGAGATCCTTAGTTAACTTAACCTTATTTCTTTTCTAATTATTTCTAATTCTAATTTCCAGTGTAGTTACCTTATAGGCTTTCTTATTGTATATATTAAAAGCCCTACCTGTACCTTTCAAGTATACATTTTAGGTGGTTTTATTTCTTTATTATGTTACATGATCTTTTTTTTGTTTGTTACGAATAAGAAATATTGGTGTTCTTTCTATTCCTCTAAGTTTTGACTCGGATTAACGCACTGCATTCATGAGAAGTTTTCAAAACTATAAGAGTTCTCTATTCTATTTTTTCTTATATGTTACAAGGCAAGGTGTAAGCGACTCTAATTATACCAGTATGATTCTTCCTTATGACATTACTTGATGAAGAATATTTTCAAAGAATTATATGTATGTTATAGGAAAGAAACTTTTCTCCCTTTTTTTTTTTTTTTTGCACTTTTCTCTTTTTCCTTCTTTCTTTTAATTCAATACATTTAGGGTGGAGTTATGACTGATAAGGGCTGAATGGTTTTGTGGACTGAACAAACCTAGCTATTCGTTCTTTCGGGATATAAAAAGATGTTGTATTGTAGTATGTATTACTTTGTGATTGATATTGGTATTAACTCGTAGAAGAATTAGAACTCCTCCACCTCTTTCTTACTAAAACCTAAAAATGGTTAGAAAATAGAAAATGTATTAGTTAGATATGCCGTGTGAAAATATCTATAATGCTCAGTTTTGGGCCTTTTACCTTGTTGTTGTTGTTTCACTATTCTATCGCAGTGACGAAAGACATCTCAAGCAATCACAGCTTATTCCGAGATTTCTTCTGCTGACTTATTATGCCTAAGTAGGAAAGAAGAAGAAGGATAAACTTAGAACTTGTCATTATTCTAATGTAAGTAGACACAAATAAGCAAATGAGATATTCAATCAATACTCTTAAAAGACTCTTAAGAAAATATGAAACGAAGAAAAAAGAACCAAGAAATAAGAAATACAAGATCGAAGGGCTTTCAATTCCAAAATATTTTGTAGATTCCTCAAAAGGGATTTCCTATAGAATTCTAAAACCACCGCCCAGAAATATTTCTTATTGAGGAATGAAAAGTCACCAAAATGCATTTAGGTACGTGAGATTTATTCGGCGAGGATTCTAAGACGACATTTTTCTTTAATGATCTAAACATAATTAATTAATTCTAGTAAGTAATAAGATAGTTGAGATATCCCTTCTCTCTTCTCTTTATTATATTATTTCTTGGTTCTTAGCTTAGCAGCAGCAAAAATACCAATACTCTTTTACCTATATCTAAAAAGATTCCAACTATAGATTGTTGTTGTGAGAACCCTAACCCTAATAAATAATGAGTGTATTCTACGACCATCGTCAAATTGAATGAATAGAAGAGACGCTTTTTGCCCGACTTCTCGATTTAGAATTAATTCAACCCAAGAAAAAACCATATTTTTTCTCCGAGCGTTATAAAAGAAATATTGTGTGCACACAACCCTCGCAACGGTAATTTAGATCTTTTTTTTGAGTCTTTTAGAGAGATTGCTTATACATTAATTTAGTCCAGAGTTATTTATGAGTTGGGTATCCAGATAGCTTTCCACCTTAAAAGTCAATTTCAAGTAGTTGATAGGTTTTGATTCATGACACGAAAAATGTAGTCACTCTTATTAAAGGAACCGCGGGAGGAAATAAAGAGATTCTAGTAGAATTTGAGAAATTTGGTAAAGCAGTAGCCTGTTCCAATAAGATTAACGAAGATTCTTTGCATTTACTACAATACAAGTAGTTGAGCCGAATTTGACACATACCAAAGACGAAAAGCAGCAAGCAAGTATATACGAAAAAGTGCGGGGTTATATAGATATAGATTAGAAAGACATATTTAAGTCTAAAAAACGAAGTCAAATATTCTCTATAATGATGTAGATGCATTTTCGGGTAAACAAGACAACTACATAAATTTACATAAAGAAAAATGAACGGGTCCTTAAGTATTATTTCTAACCCAAAGGCGCTCAGTCTTTCTTGTACTCTTTACTCAACATTTCATCTCCTCCTCTTATTCGTCATTTCATTTTTCTATTATGAATGAATGAATTCTGATATGTGTGATATGTGTATTTTTTTGTATTAATGCGTGTTCCCACAAGTAGAGATTTCATTAACAGCTAAACATTTCTTCCAGAGTAACATTTTCCCGTCTCCCTAATAAAAGGTTGCAGTTTCTACTAAAGCAGAAGGAACTAGAATAAAAGAGATCCTCGAAGAATGGAATATCTTAGATTAATAAAAGAATCCTACAGAATATCAACATTCACTGCGCACTAGCCATATATAACCCACCAACCAACCAAATCAAACTAGTTCTGCAATCTCTTCTAATCTTGATGAAACAATCTAAAATATCCTGTATTATAAAAACTATAGTTTGTTTCAGGATCAATTGGACTCTCCGCCAAGAATCAATCAATCAAAGAATGTATGTAGGATCTAATAAAGGAAGAAATAGACATAATTTTTTATGAGAAAAAAAATGTTCTGAATTATGAAAGCCTAGAAATCAACTCCCAACTATTCTATTCAACTATGTATTTACGTGCTCCAACTATCTCTCCAACTAACCAAAGATAATAATATTAATTAGTACAAACCGTAATGGGGTGCTTCCTAACAAGAAAAAAAATAGAAGAAATAATAATATACAACATATATGCATATACATATATGCAAGGTCTAACAAAGGTCAAGTAAGATCTTATAGTAACCACATCGAGAAATCAATCAAACAAACACGATAGTTGAGTAAAGCCACCAAGTACTTAGTCAAATAAATATCATACATGACATATTAAGACAAGAACTACACCATATGATACTCAATGTATGTCTCTGCATCTAAGTGTTGACTAGTACACCTACCTATTCATACTTAACCAAAGCTTTGATACGTGTGTGCTGTATAAACTTTTTTGCGATGGAATCCATTTTACAAGAAAGACTTCATTTCATCTAGGCATAAAAAAGGAATGTATTTCTTAGAAAGTTAAAGCTTGGGTGACTAGTTCAGTAGTTTCTAGTTTATTCACTTAGACCCAAAGAGAAAATAGAGAAAAAAGTCAAAAAGTTTAGTACACATGGCAATTCTTATTTCTATCTGTATATATCTAAAAGATGAACAAAACTCAAGAAGAAATAGGAAACTTATTAGAACCACATTTGTTTAGGTTACTCATTAGGCTGGTTATGGTTATATAGAAGTTGTATGGCGAGAAGAGTTGTACTGGGATTTACCTAGTAGCTATTTCTCAATCTAAGCCTAAGTGCAGACTTGTCTCTTATCCACCTGGAATTTGAGTTGTCTAAATGGTTGTATGTAAGTCTAAATAATCTACTAAATAGACTCTATATCTCAGAATTCCTAGAAAGTTTTAGCTGTTGTATCTTGCTGCATTCCCCTTTTTCTCTTCTTTCCTTTCAAGTGTGCGTGTAGTCCTCTTCTGGGTATCACCTTCTACCCTCTACAATTAATATTATGATTATGTCTTTGTTTTCCTTTCTATTATATATACCATATATATACCAGTTTTTCTAGTACCGATAAAACATGCGCAACAAGGCAGTATAGATTTTAGAAAAAATATCCAACCAAGTAAAGAAGTGAACATAGAGAATACTTTTACGAGTACAATACAAATATAGGCGGTCAAGTAGAGTACAGTAACTGGCATAGAAATCAAAGGATGCTGCCAATGATGATACATATAAAAGTCTATCAACAACGAGATTATGTTCCCTTTTTTGATTTTCAGAAATTTGATGTGCTATGACTGATATCAATATGTAGTAATATGTAAGCTATAACCAAATGATGAATTCCCAAGCTGTATACTAACAATTCTTAGAAAGAAGACCAAGACCTACAAACTATTAATTAGATCTTGCTAATGGAAGAATAGGAGAGAAAACTTACACGATACAAGACAACCCATCCTCTCTCATATGCTTTATTGAATTGACTTACCTACATATTGACCTTTATGAAATAGATATTTCTATTACAACTAGTATAGACTATTTCTTATTACACAATACCAAAGGCAGAGCAAAAGAGATTATTCTACGAAATAAGTCAAGATATTTACGAAGGTCCCAACAGGGTCACGACTGACAAGGAGTGGGAAAACGTGTCTTTCTCTTTTCTTTCTTTATTCTATTCTAATATTCTATTTCTAGATTTCTAGTGTAAAGAGCTTTTGTTCACATCTTTAAAGTATTGCTATATGTACGGTTTAAACCTTTGCTGTGATTGGGAGAACTATGAGTCTTTTTCTATTATTATTCTATGATTTCTTCCTGAGCAGTAGGGTAATCAACTATCCTTCTAGATTTCTTTTTTGATCTAGGTTTATATAAACAATCAATTATTGTATAAGCATTGGAAGAAGCGCATGATAGTATGCAACCTATTTCCTTGTATGTATATATTCTATAGAATATTATTTCTTGCTTGCTGCATATAGAATGAAATAGTGTGAAGGATGTCTTCGATCTCGAAGTTAGTTTGAGTTATATAGTTTTATAGCTTTAGCCTTGGAATTGACTTTTTATTGATGAGTGAGAATTCTTCAACTCTGTCTTATTTTCTATACTTTCTTTAGACTTGACTTTCTATTTCTTTAAACAAACACAAAGGAGTTCAACTATTACTATTTGTACTTAGCCAATTCTTATCCATAGATTCTATTTCTATAGTAGTAAACAAGGTCCAATAGCTTTATTAGATACTACATACATATAGCATAATTACAACATACAACTAGAGAAAAGAAAAGAGAGTTCTAAGGCGAAGTCCCTAGATTCATTCCTTCTTCAGAAAAAGAGTGGTTTTAGAAAGATTCAATAAAACGATTTCATTTATACCACCTATACTTGGATAGGCTGTAATATCTATTATTCTACGACGTGACTTGAGCCGAATACGTGTTATCTATTGTTTCTAGTTATATAGATAGGTCTTAACAGCAACTTCATTGTCTCTTTATTTCCTTCCGAAGAGTTCACCCTTCCTTAATTCTAATAAATACTATTGACTTTTTGGGCTGCTTAGCTATAGTACTTCCTATCGAAACAATACTAGAAATACGTTCTTTATCTTACCCAAAAGGGAATATTCATGTAGAAAATGACCTATGTCGAGCTTTTTGGATTGTAAGTGAAACAGGACACAGGACAGTTGCTGCTTTTTTCTATTTTCTGCGTTTCCTTAAATATACGCTTTTGAATCTCCCTTTCTTGCACACACCATAATTTCATAATTGTACACATGTGCAGGACTTCTTTTGGCACTTCTTCTTTGGTTCTTTGGCGAACGATTTGTTTGTAGAATTTTTTTGTAACAAGAATTAGAAAGTATACTCCTGAGGAGTGATATTTGCATGATTTGTAAAGAAAACCTTTGATCCCAGTGTCTTTTATTTTTATGCGGTTTGATCTCCGGGAGACCCTTGCAGTAGAAAGAGTATAAATAAGTTTTTTGACTAGTTTTGTAATTCTTTTGTAATGAACAACATTATTGTTACCAAAAAGAAAGACATCTTCTTAAAGGACATATTTTTTATTACCAAAAACCCAAGAAAATAAAGAAGAAAGCGGAAGTCCAGAATTATCAGCTCTTCTCGAAGCAGTACTTGCTTTAGACAAGCCTAGCTGCCCTTTCCATTTACTGTAAAAACGACCAGAATAGAATATTTAGAAAAACTAAACAATACAAAAAAGTCAACAACTATGCTGCGTATATAGCGGAGTTTGGTTAATATCTTGGATAGGAAAACTATGTTTGTAACAGAAAAAAGAAATATCCAAGTATGAATTCTCACTCAGTAAGTATCTGTCATAAAAATGGGAGTCTTGTCTAGCTAGAGTCCTTGCGTCAAATAACGAGGTAATAAAATAAAAGCAGATACGAAATACGGGGTCATTCAAATAATCTACTCATAAATCTACTCGTATTAGAAGTGGAGCAAAGACAGACAACAAAGTAGAAAGAGACATTTTGGAATAAATGAAGAATATTATATTAAGGTACAAAGGATATTTTAGTTACGTAAAGGGATTATCTCACGCCTGAATTTGACTAGCGTTTTGCGGAGAAAAAAAAAAAGCAACAACAATTGACGCCATTTTGGCACCATCTGCATATTCTAGATATTATAGTCTAAATTCAAAAGGATTACTTATGGACTTGTACCACGTGTATGTATAAAGAATGTTAGATTGATTCTGTTGCGTTTCATGTTTAGTTAGATCTAGGGAATTTGTGGTAATATGCTTTTAAGTAAGATAAAACTTGAAATTTGTAGTATTTACTTCTCGTCTAATAAATAATAGAAAATTCCAAGATAATGAAAGAACCTAATAGGCAAGGAGTAGTGAGTCAAAGAGATTTTCTAGTTGTTTTTTATATGAAATGAAGTATTAAGAATAGTAGGATACTTAAATGGGCTAACCTGGCATTCCTCTCCACTAATCAAAAATAAAGTAGTTCTGTCTTTATATATATAGGCTGCGTGCGACCTACTAAACACGTTTTGTCTAATATTTTTCAAAATGGAAATTATAGTGACCCGTCTCTTAAAAATAAAAGAGGATTCCGCTCCGTCATTTTGTGTTATAAATCGATCTTTTTCCAATTTCCAAGATACACTATTTCACAGATTTCAAATATTTCCAAAGAAGAAAGAGGAAGACTATATTCATTTTCACAATTTGAGCCTACATACAATTCGTAGTAGTTATAGGCCAAAACAATCCCGAGCGTACATTATGTTTTACTAATTTTTTATATACTAACTATATATATACTATTAACTATTAATAAATGTTTTTGAGAAACTCTCTTAGATAGAATTCTTAGAAGAAGACATCCATTGAATTATACGTTACTTTGTTTTCCATATGTCATGCAGAGTAAGTATAATGCTTGCCGGTTATAGAGTGTTTTCTCTTCTTTCAGAATCTTTTTTCTTCGTTGTTTCTGTTTAGTTTGAGTCTTTCTTTCAATTTAATAAAAAGCGAGGCTTTAGTTTTTTTTTGTTCTGTGATGTAGAATAGAATAATGAATGTCTTTGTTGTTCTTAATCAATCATCAATCGTATTGGAAAGGAAATAGGTTCATTTAATAAGGAAAATACAAAAGGTGGACTTGTGGAATTCTATGCATTTACTTTAAATTAGATCTCTTTTTTCACATTTCACAACTCTGGATTAAGTACGAAATTCCCCTCGACAACAAACAAATCAAACGTTCATTTTTCTTTTTTATATCATTGCAATTACATTCTAACTAAGAAGGAGATACTTTGAGTCAAATAAGTTAAAGTTAAGAAAACAGGCAAATAATAATAATAATAATAAGCGTAGGAGGAAAATCTTTTGAGTTTGCCGAAATAACTAATTTGGAAGAGGACTACTTCTATTTCTGTAGCAATTTCTTCAAAGAAAAATAAAGTAAGTAAGGCGATGGTTAGGTTAGGACGTGGATTTCTATAGGTTCTTCGAGTTTCCGGTAGTTTCAAAAAAGTATAACACGCTTCTTCCCTTATTAAGTACACTCTGTATTTCTTATTAAATGAAATAAGTTTTTAAAGAGACTACTACCTCTAGGCAACCAGCATAAACACTGTACTCTAATTTCTTTCTCACAAGTTTGATCCGGTATGAGAATCGATAATTGTATTGATTCCTCCCTAAATAATATGCCTTTACACAAAACAAAGGTCAAAATGGATCTGCTATAGAAAAACTATTACTATTTCAAAAACATGTTGAGAAACAAGACATAAAAGAAAAGTGGTTTGAGATAATTAATGAGCATTTTCATTTCCCAGTCCAGTGTATTATCTCTTTAACTCGTACTTCATAACTTTTCTATACGATGTAAAGCACTCATCTATATCTAAAGATACACGAGAAAGCCCGGGAATTTATTGGATTTATGTTGTAACCACTTAGAGATTCTATTCAAATATTCAATAAGATTCCATCCATCCACCCGTTAATTTTTAGCAAACGATAACAAACAATTGGCACTTGACAACTAGAAACTATAGAATAGAGGAAATAATCCATTTATCAGACCAGGAGTAATTACTTGCTAGTTGTCGCACATTACTAATTATCTATTTGATCTAGTTGTTATCTATAAATCTTGATTAGATGCATTACTCAAATATAGCTCTAATCTAAATCTATAACCTATAAAACTTCCCATCTTGTTCCACAGCTTCTCTTGCTACAAAATAATACGATATTGAAAGATTATATAACCGACGATATTCTTTTCTATATTTCTATTCCAGATAAGACTTTTCATTTGCTTTTAATGAATTGTATTTCTTTTTTACCAAAGGAAAAATAAGAGAATAGAACATCAATTTTCCAGGAATTCCTTTAGTCATTTCGACAGCATAGGCAGGCCTTTTCCTCTCCTTGTAGATTGTAGAACAAATTTCTCTAAATGCACGTAATTCAGCGCTGTTATAGAATCTGAATCTAGCATTTCAGTGTCAGTATCTTTTTGCTTTTCCAATATCTAACTGCTACCGGTTTATTAAGAGCTTAATCCAGTTTGTGCCCTTACCCTTACTTTATTATGTCCAGCAGTCACCGAGCTTTTAAACAATATAATAGATGCATTTCTAAGAAAAATAAGAAAAACCAGTCCTCTTCTATTTTTTTTGTACCGTACGATCTAAACTAACCAATTATTTACGAAGTACTTTTGACTTAATAATAGGGGATATTTGATATCATAAAAGAAAAATTTGCAGTTTTCCCAACTTTTTTTTTTCAAGCGTTAAGGAGAAGTCTATAATATTATGACTCTGTTAGAAATATTTAGTTGCGGATTTTTACTTTGTGTTCTAACTGTTGTTGTAAAAAAAAAGTGCGTAGAGGAACAACTTCCATTTCCTATGTAAGTATAAACAAACGATTTCTGTTTGTCTATTACATATAATAGTTAGAGTACATACCATCTTCTATTTTTAGCAACTTGCATTGCAGAAGTATTCTAGTTTTCTAATAATAAATAGTATACCCTTTCCATATCTCTTTATATCTAGCAACGGAATCTAGAATTGTAGATAAGATATAAAGCGGGTGTTCCATGTTTGGGAGTCACTCTTTCTTACCTTGGGTTTTATGCTTATTTTGAAATTCAAATTATGTATATCTTAAAACATAAAAAATAGAGGTGGATTCCCTGGCCTTGACAAGTTACTCTCAACCTTATTCTTGAGCTACCATATGCATGATGTTAACCCAAAGACTTTTCCACCAATTTCCAAGGGTCATAGTCAACAAAGTCATAGTAAATAATATATTTGTTGTTTTCCTTTTTCCTGTACTTTTCTTTCGTATTTTGTATTTGTTTTCTTTTTTTTTCTCTATGTATAAAAATCTCACATTCTACATGCATTTAGATTTAGCATTTCTCTGATTAGCTTTCTTTTGGGGTTCTTCAACAAAAACAAAGAAAAGTAGAATCAAGAAACTTCCTATATTATTACCTACCATTGCTATTTGTGAGTGCAGGCGTGTAGCTTTCGTAAACAATAGAACAAACAAATTTCCTTCAATTTCCTAGAATGAATGCTTGGACAAAAGAGAGCCTTAATACAATACATACCCTACTCTATTTTACGTTATATTCTTTTTGGTTTCTGCTCTAAGTCTTGCCCAACCGTGTCACTATCTTAGAATCTCCTACACAGTTGTTGTATCCAAACTGCTACCCTTCTTTTCAACTTTTTATGTTGAAAGGAGCGCATGCGAAGCTACGAGGAGACGAAGCAAATAGATTCTCCGTAAAGGCCCTTCTTATTATCTAATTATCTAAGACAGGAACCCGAGAAATACGTATATGGAATATTTTCATTTTTCTTTCTTACTTGTACTGTGTCAAGAGAAAGTAATTGCCTTAAAAAGTATCCGCCAACCAAGGAGGTTTATTTTGAGACCCTATACCCATATCATATATATATCTATATTTATTTTGTTGAGATTATACCAATTCTGCCGCGCACCTATATCTGAAAGAAAAGTTTGGTTGAAGTTTTCCTCTGTGCTATATACTACGATTCATAAATTAGTGAAACCAGTCAGTACAAGATCAAAATGTGTATCCAATCAAGGAATAAGTAAAGAACGGTTGGTAACTCGTGTAAAAACCAAATATTCTAATAAATACGTTAGGAGCAAGCATAGTTTTCAAAAACTTATCCTTCGTGGCCCATTTAATGAAGAAAGTCTAAATACAATAAAAAGTCATGCGCAGAACGGACTTATTTAACTCTTTTCTAAGGCGACTTTCCAAAGTTAGCGGAATTTTGAAGTTTTATAGGATTGTGATATAAGAGAAAAGTCAAAGGATTACATTTAGAACTTGTCCTTAGCTCCAAATAGAATCAAGGGGTTGTTCTCTATTGTTGGAATAATAAGTAGTACTTTTGATTATTTCGTTTCAACAACAAAGTCAAATCATCTTAGGTCCCAAAAAAGTCTCTCTGTGCTCTTTTCAGTATGTGATTCCTCTCCGGCGTTCTGCTAGAAGATTTCATTCAAAAAGAAGGGGATATTTCTTCGCAAACTCATTTGTTTTAACTGAGTGAAGTTCCCAACCAAACAAAGAGAGCATCGACAAAGAACATCTAATCTAGTGTTGTAATTTGTAAGAAAAAGCAAAGTCTTGTCCAAAAGGGTGTATTCAAAAAGATGCGTGCTAAATTGTTAGAATATCAATCAAAATCCACCAAATGCAAGAAATTCCAGCCAAGAGATAGATTTCCAAGCAAAAGAACTTTATCTGTCCCACCCGAAGAGAAGAGTGCGTTCTCTTTTCTAAAATTCACTTTATGAACGAATCGAGGGATCCTCCCAAATTATTTATTCTCAAAAAACCCGTTGTTGTAAAAGGAAATACGCGTATTCTTGTCAATCAAACAAAAAGGTTGCTTAGATCGGGAAAACTTTACTTGCGGCAAGAGAAGAGCCAAGTTCTAATATCAATGTATACAAGATGCAGTAGCTAGGTTAGAAAGAAATGCAACACTCTTTGTGTGATCAAAAAACCTTACTTAGTTCTCTTTCATTTTCATTTATACCTTTATTTCTATCTAGAAATAATTAGAATAATATCCCAGCACAAGAAGTAAGGGACTTATGCTTTCTTTTCGTTTCTTTTACGAATACTAAGTATGAGTTGTAAGAAAGACGGAATAACGGTTTCCATAATGTTAGCAGTTAGCGATTGATCTTTAATTCCACAGCATCGGTAAAGAATATTTTGAATCTTTCTCTTTTGAAATATTATAAGCAGGCTTAAACTTTTAGAACCACTTCTTCTATTTTTTTTAGCTTTGTTCTTAGAATCTTAACTTCTACAAAAAAAGCTTTGTTTACTTGTTTGGTGCCTATAATAGAAACTAGAAATACTATATTACATTACAATGGCGATTACATCAACTAGCAACTCAGCATTCCCACACGAGAAAAAGCCTCCTAGAGAAACTGGTATTACTTTAAACTCGGCTCGTAATCCGTTACTATGTGTATAGAAAATCTCAAGATATGGAATGGAGTACAGTACAGGCGAAACTTCTGCGATAGGTTGGATATTCGGTATTGTTGTAAACAAATAGGGATCCACCGCCATTGTTTAACGAGTTCTATATTGCAAGTAGGCCTTCCTTAATACTTTTAGATAAAGTGAATAGGTAGAGGAAAGGGATGCTTTTAGTACTTTTGGTTCAAGAGCTTACTCTTTAATCTTTCTTAAAGGGGAATATTCTAGGTAACGACCAATGAATTGAACGATCTACAATTCCGCGAGCTATATTTTGGTTAGGTTAAAGATTCGAATCTTTGATATTATCAGAATTATCAGATAGGTATCGGTAGAGTAAGAGTAGTTAATAAATATACGAATAGAAGTGAAATGGGCTTGGTGAGAGGAAATTATTAATGACTAATTATTAATGACTAATTATTAATAACTAAGTAATCTATGCTACCAGTCAGGTTATGTTATGTCTAACTACAATTTTCTATTTCTTTCTATTTTTAATTAGTTGAATTATAAGAAAACGGAACTCCCAATCGTATACTCAAAGCTATCTGAGGAAGCCCCCTTCTACATACTTTCACGACGAGTAAGAGCAAAATTCTATGTATCGTAAGGAATGTATATAATATATACCCCTAAGGCTAAAAGTAGAAAGTATATAAAAGTAACTGGTTATACAACTGTTGATTTTTGAGGCCAACTACCAACTAACTAGCAAAAACTAATTGATTTGGTTTTGCAAAAGGAGAGCTACGAGTAATGAAGAAAAGAAGGAAACTCTAACTTACCTGGGTTTACTTGGATGAACCCCATCGTAGAGATTAGAAGTATGTAATACCTTTGATGATATACAACACTTTCGTGAAAAGGACTTCCTCCTGAAGAGTTAACTAGATTAGCAGACAGAACAGAGATATCTTTAGGCTTTGAATTAATCCCGGGTTTTCACTCATTTTGTCAGCAACTAAATACGTATTTTTCTAAACATCGATTTACCTTTGCTAATGTCTTCTTCATAACAAATAGGTTCACAAAACAGTTTTGGAGTAAACTATGGGTCGATCCGTGATTTCGTCTTAGTTCTCGTTAATAGATCTTTTTACTTTACTGCAGTATGAATAGTCTAAGTACGCGCTATTTATGTTCACATCTTCCCACCATTCCACAAAAATTCCCTTTCAATCACGAAGTAAGAGCCTTCTTTTATGATTTATGAGTTATACCTCTCTTTTTTTTTTTTTTAACTAGGATAAAATAGAAAAAAGAAAGAGTTCATGGTCTTCTTTGATTGTTAGTCGAGAAGGTCTATAGATAGCATAGCAGTACAATTCTCTATTCCTAGTATTATAATATAGATAGATATATATATATCTATCTAATTAATGCATGTATGTATTTGTATCATATCCATGTGTGCGGCTTCAAATCAGCACCATATACTAGAATCACTGTATAAAGAAAGGCAGAGAAACGGAAATGAAAGAAAAAATCATACACGCCGTACATCAATATTTTTTGCTATCATGAATTTGTTATCAAAGTAGATTGCCTTTACGCGGGCAACGCACTCATCTTAAAAGATCCGAAGAGCATATGGAACCTCTTTGATTCTACCAACAATCGAGAGCAACCTAAAAAAGCCATCAAAGCTATTGTTCTGTTCTAACTTTGTATATGTATAAGGGGTTTTCTTACGAATTACATCATCAAGCTTCTTTTTTTCTATATTCGTTAATCCTATGTCTTTCTTATCAACTATTGGTTTTTCACTTTTTTATAGTGAATTTTTTCCACTTACTGACTATCCTGGATCTATTCTCTTATGTTTCTCCTGTCAAGAAATCTTAGAACGAGGAGGACATTACCCTAGACACAAAATATTCAAAAAAAAAAAAGGAAGTGCAAATGTAAAAGTCGGAAAATAGTTTAGTTTGCATTATTAATCACTTTTCTTCTTCTTGGGTATTTCAAATAGAATTCTAACATAAAGTCGACAAAAGCAAACCTTCCAAGGACCACAGTTGAAGAATAATATTCTAGTTCAGAAATCGCCGCCAACATTATTATATTAAGAAATTAATATTCGTAAAAACTCTTGGGTTAGAGCATCTTTGTAGGAAAAAGCAGGAATACACGGATTTTGGAGAGTTTTATGACAGATATTTGTAAGCCAGAAAGCGAGAATTGACGCGGTTTACCCTGTATTTGGTGATTGCTGCTTTCGCATACGCCTTAAATTTCATGCCTGCTTTTCTTTTTCTGCCTCATGATAAGTGATTTCAAGATCTTAGAAATAGATTTTTCGCCCTTTACTCCACCTTCTTCTGTTATTATGTATGACATACCTCTATTTCTTATTTTTCTTTCCTATTTTTTTGGTTGTTAGATTAGAAGTGTTAGAACAAGTAACGTGTAGATATTAAGTTCTTTTGACTATTCGTGAGTTGTGTACCTAAAAAAGGACCAGAGCTAAAAAGAGAGCAAGTAGCGGCAGATAGATACTTTTACAGTAAAAGAATGCAGAATAAAATGAGGGTTAGGAAAAAAAAGAGCTACAAGTGTCTACTACGCTACGTAACAGAGGAGAGAAAAGATATATTCTTTGTTTGTCATCTTGAATTAAGTACTATCTTCAGGCAGCCGCAAATCCTGTACATCCTATATATATAATTTAACAACCCCTTTTTTTGAGATTCTATTCCTGAATTCCTTAACAATGTCTAAGTTATACGGAGGCCTCTTCCATCTTTTTAGTTCCCATTTTTTTTGACTTTCTTATTTATTTTGTAACCAGGAAGACCTCTAAGAAGTATTTAGCTATAGAATTTATTAAATCCATTTATGTCGGATCTAGATTGTGTAACAAAAACCCCGAGGAAAGCTATCATTAACGGCGTATTCTATATTGTGACTACGAAATATACTCGACTCGTCTTTCTTCAATTTCATTCTGTTTTTTAAAGAGTTTCTAAAATGTGTTCTTTGTTGATGAAATCCTTGTATAATGTATAAGAAGTATAAGAAAGAAGGGGCTTGTAGCCAAAAAAAAAAGTCAAGAGCGTAAGTAAGTAAGTAAGGGCTTCACCAACGAAAAAAGAAGAAGAAAAGATTTGACTATTTATTATTTGAAAGTTTGCCGCTAAGAATAAATAATAGGCATAATAATAGTTAGGAGGGAGTCTACAAAATTATGTTCTATGCTCTTATGCTCTATAAGAGAACAAGTAGAATCCATGCATCAAGAAATATGACGTTGATATAAAAATATGTGGAGATTGGTTGTTAGAAAGAAGGCCGCTCAGGAACAAAAGGTGTTCACATTGAATAGAAATAGAATAAAACTTGTGTAATGCAGTATGCCCTAATTCTTCTTTTCTATCTCAATTCTTATCTAAAATGAAGGGTATGCGCCATAAACTTTCTAGAAAGAAATCTATTCCAACGGCCTTTCTTTCTTTCTTTCATAGATACGTTTTACTTTTACGCTTGTGGTGAAATTCTTACCCATCCTAGATTTTTTATAGCGGAATGAAGTCATTTTACTATCTTTTGATTGATTGTGATAGCTAATTCCCAACCTTCCCTTTCTTTCGTAACATGCTTCGTAAAAGCCTATACTCGGGAAAAAAAATCCTATACTTCTGTGACAAAAACTACACCGTACCATACTCGAATGTATGCCTCTACGTCTAATCTAAGTTTAAGAATTATCGATCAAAGAGAAAATGCCCTTTAATTGATTCTATATCTAGTCTGCCCTATAACTTCACAGAGGGATATTTCTAGTTAGTACTGCTGTCGTAAACACTCGAATATAAAATAGAAAGTAAAATAGTATATAAAAAAAGTCGATACATTTATTTGGGAGTTGCTTTTATTAATTAGAAAAAAATCGTAGTATTGTTTTGTTGATCCTACTATATATATATATATATACTATGTAAGCAAGGAAATCTATTACAACAAGTAAGATGATCCAACTAAAAGCCTTGAAAGATTTGAAGTAGAAGAGGAAAATAAGTGGTGGAAACATGTAAGTTTGGTTTCTATTCTTTTGTCAAGAAGTCCTGTTATTCTCTAGTGACCGAACTATGGAATCTACTTTTTTTTTTCTTTTTTAGACCCAATATTTTTTAGAAATGTAAATAAATCTAAGTGGGGCAGCCAGTATAGTTTATGTTTATGGGATTAGGAGCTCTAGGTCTTCTAAAATTAGATTTTTGGGTAGGAAACTCTAAACAAAGTCTAGTTAGCTAGTTAGAATTTAAGACCTTGGACAAGATGCCCAATATAATAATATTCTATATCTATAAATAAGCGTAAAAAAGAGAAACTACGGGCTAACAAACAATTCATTAAAAAGTGTGAATGAGATCATTAGTAAGACGCGTAAGTGTAACTGTGTATGTAGTACCAAAACTCCTTTGACTATTCTTGACTATATAGAAACCCACCACCATGTGCTTGGAGTTTCCCAATATCACCAGGGAAGTGGCCGACGCGATTAGAAGTTGTTAATGCGAAAATTCACTTAGGATATGTAATTAATATTAGGTTTCAAAGAAAAGAAAGTGCACTACAACCAGCAAGTTATTAGTAAAGTAAGAAAGAGGTAACTAGACCAAGATTATGAAAATATTGACCCTAACCACATAGAAGTATATCTAAAAACCCTGAAAAAGAGGAAATTCTTCGAAATTGCGAAGCCGACCATTGTTTTTATACCTTTCTCTTATCTAAGCGAGTATTATTCAAAATATTGACTATTCTTTATTCTTGCTTTTTTTTCTATTGTATTGTTAACACAGTTTTTCCTTTGAGACAATTGCTCTTATTTGTTCCTTACAAGGTATGCTTCTATCAACTATCGTTTCATAAAGAAAGGCTGCTTAGGCACTTTTTTGAATTATTTAGTCAACTACTCGTGGAACTCTTTAGTATAGAAGCCAGTACACTTTCTCAATCTTTTAGATATACATAAATTTTATAGCAGAACTTAATCTTTTGCCAAGTTTTTCTACTATTACCATCTACCAAACAACAGCAATCGAGATATTTAATACTCCTTTAACCGCTGAAACTGGACTACAAAGAGTACTTATTTTTTTTAATCACTTAAAATGACTTAGATTCTTCGTCTTTCTTTAGAACCTTCCAGTAGCTCCGATTCTGCACGAGGTCTACGTGATCAGTTTCTTTTGCTTGATGAGGCTGATTGACTCGTAGTAAACGCTTAATACGGCACATACATATGGATTTTCCTTGACAATGCCGATACCTGCTCCTCCCTTTTCAAACTAAGAAGTAGTAAGAGACTTTTTTGATTAGCCTTCCGCCGAAAAGGAAATATTATCTAATTTTATAGTATTATATAGTATTTGACATTTCTCGAATTTATTTAGACTTGTATTCGCTTTTTTTTCGGCTGGAATCTGTGAGTTCCATCTTCCTAATGAAAGATTTTTTAAAGAGTAGGTACATTTTGTTATACATTCGAAGCCTTTTCGCTAAGTAGACCGAACTCGTTAAAAGGGTTTCGTGCATTAGTAATGTAACTAATAATAACTAAGGACTTTGTTGCTCTATTTTTTTTATCATCTCCATTATTTTAGATAAGATTTCTTACAATTTCATCGACCTATTTTTTTCTAAACAAGGCAAGACGAAGACATCTCTTTACACACAAAATAGAAAATAGTAAGTAATTCCGAGGAAAAAATCAAAAAAATAGAGATCCTTGGTAAATATTTTTTGGTAAATAAGTGTTGTTATCTCTAACAATAAGTTTGAGCTGTAGTGTAGTAGCAGCAACACAAACAAGGATTTCAAATTCCAAATTGAAACAAGATAAAAAAAATAGAAACGCGAAAAGTCAGAGAATTTTGGAATTCTAGTCTTTTATATCTTTTAGAGTCAAAAGAATGGGCGAGTCCCAGTACATACAAGAATCTACCTAGGTAATCCTGTGTATAATGTTATAGTTAATATTTTCGGTAAAGTCAATCAATGTATGCGCATCGAAGCTTTATTACCCGAGTAACTGACAAAGTCAAAAGAAATGTGGCGCATATTTTATCTATTTTATAAATGAGGCCAATTCTTTGCGTATCTTATTCTATTTTTCAGAACTATAAGGCCAGCCAGCATAACTAAGGGTAAAAGCTTGGTTGATCAACTGACACCATGGGTCCGGTGCACACACTTTAGTTTAAGAACTCTACCTTATTTACGTGAAATCTGCTCTATAGGAAACAGCCGTCTCGTCTTCCTATGCTTTGCTACGTTCTATTATTAGATCTTTGAGAGAAGAGGCACTCTGCTTCAGTTTAAGTTCTGTCATTTTATTATGATTGCAACGATTACAACCGTTGTTCTTATTTGGTGGTGTGAAGAGTTTACCTTACCTTAGATCTAAGAATTTCAAAGGAAAGCTAGAATTCCATTTCTTCTTATGCCACGATTCGAATCTGCATTTCAAATTTCTTACTAACCAATCATAATAATCAGAGATCTCTAAGTAAACTCTCGGTGTTTCTTCCACTTTCTCTTCCTTCCTGACAAATAATCTGAATCTATAGAATTCTTTTTTCATGCTCTATCCCTCAGTGTATCTATCTTTATGATGACTATTTCTTTATGTTGATCCAAAAATGATTTTTTGCCTTCTTTTTCATTTCATTTTTTTAGAAAGATTTTTGAGTTGTATTAGGCCCGAGGTTAAATTCCTGTCTTCAGTTCAGCGTATAGTCAGCCCAATGCAAGAATTTTTAGGAAAAGGTAGTATAATGTCTCTAAAACCAATTCTAGGTATTATTTTTTTCCTTCTTTAATTAGAAAATGCTAGTAATTAAGTCGCAGGTGTAAGCATATTTCTTCCTAACTAAAGATTTGACTCGCGCTGAGTATGTGCAACCAAGCGTATAATAGGATTTCCATAGAAGTTGCGTTGGTTAGAGAGATAAATAAGTCCGACTTTAACAGTTAAAAACGAGATTTTTAGTATTTCATTCTTGATCAAAGGACATCGCTTAATTAGTCAGAGCATCAATTTTCTCTTTTTCTACCTACCTGATCCAACAAAAAAAGAGTTGTAGAAGACTTTTTTTATTCGCAAGGATTTCCTCACAAATACAATTTCTAAGCGAGATGTGTTTCTAAAAAAAAAGAAATGTTGAATTAAGAGGGAATAGATATCCAAGATAAAGTCCAAAAAGTATTCTATTTGCGAGTTAGGTTTTGTTAGAAAGGGCAAGTAGCATTCTAATCAATCATTTTCTAGTTAGAGCAAGGAATGAATCGGTAGGAATAATCTAGAAGAAAAGATTCAAGCACAGCCAGCTACCATCCTCCATTGATTGATCTAGGAAGGAGGTGTCCCCAATCGTTAGAATCCTGCTATATAGATCTACTTTTTCTTCTCCGTTCTTGAACACTGAGGTGTAAAGGGAAAGTGATGATTAAATAAATTCAAAAATACAGTAGGTTCCTTACTCAATGATGTATCCATGAAATCATGAAATAATAGCATGGGTTTCTTACTTACTTTATACACCTTTATCATCACATATACAACTATACTTAGAAAAAAGTTACAAAAGATCAGATTCTATATTCTAATAAAAATAGAAATCCTTAGATTAGAATTAGAAATAGCTATATAACGTGGGTATTTCCTAGACAAGACTAGACAAGCGTGGACTTTAAGATTAACTATAAAAAAGTATATCGACTTATGCCGTTGGTGTAAAGTAAAAGCAAAATTCCCAGAAAAAGAAAGAAATAAGGTCGCTCCTTACGGTTGGATTAGATATTCCAAAACGAAAAGTAGAGTCTAAATATGTGATTCTTCTGTTGTGCCATAAACTACTTTCTACTTTGTTGTAGATGTTAGTTAATCTTTTCCTTGCTGCCTTTGTTTGTATGCTTAGCTTAGGTATTTCTTAGTTTCTTCTATGTTTATGTAAGTATAAAGTAAACATTTTTCAACAACAATAACATCTTTTGCTCGAAGGTCCTACAAACTAAAGTTAGAAAATATACGTTCTAAATTAGAAGATCTAAATAAGACATTAAGTATAGAATTCTTAAATCCCAAATCTAAATAATGTAATGATATCTTTCTTTATTCGTGCCTCAATTTCTGTTGTGTAAAGAAACTATATATCTTCTTGTACCTAGCGTAGTGGTCTATTAAGTAAGGACAAATAGTGTTTTGTTTCTTTCTACTCACGCTAGTTTTTTTTTCTAGGCATTAGTTTGAGTAGTTTTTAAACTACACAGGGTAATAAAATAGTTTCTTAGTAGAGAAGGGCCGTGCTCTAATCTAAATGAACTAAATTAAGAGGATCATGTCCATGACGTACCCATTCAGTACAATGATTTCTTTATTCTTCTCTTTTGCGAAGATTTATTGCTTGCAAGAGGAACCCTTTTCTTTTATTTGTTGATGAGCGTTTTCCATAAAAGTCTGTGTGTTATTTTACATTTTCTCTTATTTTGTTATATTTGCTTATGACACGTATCAACTATGCTATCCAACAACAACCCTAGAGAGTATTTCTATGTGAGATCATGCTTTATTAGTTAGGTGCATGTCTTGCACACTTCTAGGTTGGCTCTTTTTTTTAGTATATGCTTTTTGACTTCCTAAACTTCCTTCTAGGTTCATTAGAATAAGTAGTTATCCAAACTCCCTCCTAATAAAAAATTGACGTCAGAAAACTCCTTTTCATGTACTTTATCCGTAAGGTTGGTTATAAAATCCACGTTTCTAGGCTGTGACCCCCCATTACTCATACTCCACTCATCAATGCAGTACTTTTTCGACCTTTTGTACTAGAATTTAGTAAGGAATATTTCCTATATTGTTATGTCTTTATTTTATATAATCACACCTCCCCTGGTTTTTGTTGTCTTTCCATTCTTCGTTTTTTTAGTCTCGCCCTTTTTTTTTTCTAAGTACAATCTATAAGTACAATCTATCTGTACTCTTTCTTGATACTATTATCTATCTACTTTTTTTTGACTTCTAATTTATTTGGACTGGTTTCTAAGAGATTTAAGGGGAAGCTACACCGCCTTCCATTTTCTTTCTTATTTCATTTATTAGATCTATTTAATCTTGGATTTGTGGAAATAATAACTCCCTCTTCTTTCTCTTTTCCCTTCAGTTGTTCGTCATCGTATGTATGGGTAGTAGATTGCTTAGTTTAGTAGGAATGCACGAATATACCGTATTTGGAATTCTACTTGCTAAACGTAGTTAGACTTATTTGACTCACCGAAAATGCTTTTTCTATCTTTTTTTTATCTATTTATTGTGGCAGGCAGTTTCGCTCTTATCTTGGGATAGTATTTGTCGACGAACAAACAACAACTTCCATAGTTGAATCATAAGTGTGATTTCTTTTCTTTCTGTTGTTCTTCTCAGTCAAAAAACTTCAGGCTTAGCTCTCATTTATTGGGTTAAGTAGATGAACCGCGAATATAGTCAGATAACAAAGTACCTGTCCAAGAGAAATGTCAAAAAGAAAGGAAAAGTATCTGTCATTTTGGAAGGCACTATATTCTATAGAAAACTATATATACTATATAGAAATAAGTAGAAAGTCTTCCCACAACGAGCAAGTACAACTGAGAATAAAATCCATGGTGGAGTAAGTACTATCCAGGAAAGAAAGCCTTTATTAACTAAGAATTAGAAGAAGATAGAAACATTTAAATAGTGATTTACAAACATTTCCAAAATAAAGAACTTTAATGTTGTCAATCCGCGGATTCGGCAAACCTATGTTTTCTATAAAAATGAAAAAAGCTCTTCAGTCAATATTCTTTCATCATTGTTGAATGTAAAGATCCAGATTCTAATTAACTCTTTGAATTAATCCCGTACTTCTTTTTTTGTGGATTGGGTAGACAAACAACACCTATTTATTGTATGAAGATTCGAGGATTTGCAAGTAATCTATTTCTAGCTAGATGGCTATACTTTCTTTGTTAGACTTTAATTGTACTACAAACTGGTACTTGTTTTCTGGGAAATAGTAAGGAGTATTATATAGAGGAGACTTGGCTCGCCTAGTGATGTTTTTTTGCGGGGACGTACGTTTAGACTGTTGTCCGTTTTCCTATTTGCTTAAAAGCGAGGGACAAAAAGAAAATGAATAAACATAAGAAATGAATTTGCGTACATACTAGAGATATATATAGAATTAATAGACTTCTATATCTTCTACACACTCTCACTCTATATTCTATATGCTATTTCATTTATATGCTATTTGATTTGTCTAAGTGTATAAATATAGTGAGTGGGTAACGGTAGGATATTAGGATATTATGTTCCTTTTTGTCCTTGCAAAGTTCTTATATAAAATACTTAGAATACTCAGACAAGTTGATTTTCTTTTCTATGACGTAGTACACATCTCCTTTCTAATCTACTACTATCTATCCTAATAATTCTTTTTTATATAAAGTTCTGTTATTCGGCTAACTTTTCCTACTATACCTATACATCGACTGTATAAATTACTACAAATGGAATTCTTACAAACTGCCAAATTTGCTATATCCTATAATATCTTCTTGCTTTATCCGTGGTTTCAGCGCTTATACACTTTTTTTTTTATTTATGTTAGCAATGTATACGAGTATGATGTAATATGAATGACTCTTTTTGAGACCTTACTATTTTCACTTATATCATCTTTTACATTTTGTAAGGAGTAGCTTCCTTCCGCCTCTAGGAATTTCTTAGTAAGACGTATTTGAATAACGAACACCCTTCTAATTTCATTTAATTGCGAAAAATGTTAGACGTGTTAAAAAAGCAGTAATGACGCCCACGTTTGCTATGTATGGTATTGATCTTATACGCTGTGTACATACAAATATCCTTTTCTTTTCCATAAATCATTTCTATATAATAGGTGGTAACAGGTCGCTTCTAATTCTAAAAATATTTCCTTTTTCAACTTCCAAATCCCATTCTGTCTTCTTTATCTTCTTTTTTCGCTTTAAACTCTACCTAAAGTATTTTAGTCTTTTTTTGCGGGTTGTTGTATGTATATCTGGAATGAATCGATCTGTACTTTATATCTCTTTTATTTAGAATATGAGAGATTTTCTATAGAATTCTCAAAGAAATACCCCCAAGAGTTATTTAATACATAATACTTAGGCCAAGGAATAGATTCTAATTGAAGTTCTAAAGTACTTAGTCTTCTAAAAACTTGTTATTGGCATTTCTAAGTTCTAAAAAGAGTTGTTTTATAGATTACCCTGCTCCTCTTTTTCACGCATTTCTATTTCTTTTATTTAGAGATATAAAACCCAATGATGAATGAAGATTGATAATAAGCGATTATTTCTTCCTGGGTTGCTATTGCTAACCGTTAACAAAGTATTAAAGTGACAGGGATTTCTGGACTCAGTAAATAATTCTAGTTCTCCTATACATATCCATCATGGAACTGCGTTTTTTCTATATTCAACGGAACTCTCTAAAGACTTTTCTCTAAACATACTTTGTTTCTTCTGTCAACATGAAACTTGGAATCTGAAAAATGTACTTCGGTTTCTTTTGGGACTGGGGATTTTTTTATTAGCCGGACTAAAAAAATGATAAAGAAGGACACCTTCATTTTCATTAAGAAAACGACTCGAAAAGGAGACAAATGTATAGTATATGGATCTTAACCAAACCTAAAGACTTCCTTGAATGTCGATAATGAATGTTATGTATGACGTTCTAAATGTTCTCTATTCTGTGCTTTTCAAAGTAAAAAGAGTAAGTATTCTTGTTGTTTTCTTTTTTTTTTCTAACTATAATAGGAAGCTTTAGAAGTGTAAGAAGTTATTCTAATTATTTATCCTACGACTTTGTTATTTTTTTTTTTGGAAGAGTCATTATTTTGATCCCATTCTCTTCCATTTTTCAATATCGTTTATTAATTAAAGGAATTCCTGTTTACTAGTTTTTATCCCTGCCTAGGCGGGCAAATGCAGATTTTTTGGTTTTCGGAGACCTTGTAACTCTTGTAACTAGAGAATTCGATCAGAGACTGCTTTTTACTACTAGCGTTAATCAAATTGCACATTTTGAGATGTCAGTTTCTATTGGACTCACTTTTGCTACTAGCGAGCAATCAACCTTTTAGTTTTGCGGAATCTTCTATGAAGGGATTTTTCATTTACTACATTTCACTACTAATAAATACTAAGGACTAAAAACTTTTGTCAAATCACATGACGTCAACTAAGGGAAAATAAGAAATCATACATTTCTAGCATAGGGAGCAATCACTTTTCCAAATTTTAGGATCATCTATTATATTATTATTATAAGAATTCTAAATTTATGTAGTAAACACGGTTCAGTTTTTAGAAATTGTGGTATATGAAAAAGAAAGTATGTATTTCAGTTTTAGCTAGTGAAGATGTTGTACTTTATTAGAAAATTCAATACTCATAAGGAGCGAAAGTAAGAAAAAGGATTTCTAAGTTAGGAAGTTACTCAAAATTAGTCAAAATTTGGATACTTCATAGCATAGGCTAAAAACACGTTATTCTTGCTGGTATTAGGCTAATCCTTATAAAAAAAAAAAGCATCGTATTGGGACTTTATCTTCTATTACAACGATTTCGACGAAACTAATTCATTTCATTATCTTTCATTTTTTCAATATCTTTATTTATTTATTTATTAGGCATGATCCAAAATCCAGTTGAAACTATTTCCTTCCATACTATTTATTTGTACTTGGCGGTGTTGGCGATGGAATGGAGAACTATATTCTATTCTATTGTATTTGCATTAGAGTCTTTTAGAGCAGAGTAAGAACAATCCTGCTTTCATTTTTAGTTTTTTAGAACGAGTAAACTATTATATAGATTCTATAATAGTACAAATACCGCCCTTACTATTTTTGTATGTAATGTAGTAGATTGCATGTATTGTATGTAGTAGAGAGGCTTTTTGACCAAGGAAGACAAAGTAATCACGTGATCCCAAATAAGAAATAGCATAGAAGAGCGCCTCATTAACATTTGAGAGCTAATACTAATCTAATAAAGTCAAAAACCCAGAATGTTTCATTATTGGAAATAGGCAAATACAACTACAACAAACAGAGAGAAGATAAACTCTAATCAACAAAGAGGAGTTAATACCTTTCATTTCGTACAATTTCCTTTTTTTACCACGCCTAAGAATTTCTTCGGAGTTGTCCTAATACTTTTTTTCTAGTCCTTTCTAGTTTTCTTTTATCTTTTTATTATAGTTAATAATTCTAATAATAATAATCTTTTTCCCTTTAACCAAGTTTCAAACGAATGAATGAGAAACCTGATAGAGATGCTCTTGTCCACGACATGTTGTATAGGCCTTTGGGAAAAAGTCACTATGTAATTATGTACGCGTTCTTTTTTGCACTTCAAAATTGAACCAAAAAATCATAGTTGGCATATAAGGATTAGTATAAATACAACTCTTATTTATTCCTATTCCTTCGCAGAAAACGTTCTATAATTTTGGTCTAAATTCATACGAAAAATGCCGTTTTCTTGATTTGGTTGAAAACAACTTGCCCTGAATCAGATTTCAGATTAATAATCTATGCACTCACTAGATTCTATTCTTATTGAAAACATATATTTGTACCTTGCTTTATTTTTTTTATACCGTATTTCATTTCTATTCTTTATTTTGTATCTACCCTGAAGTTATCTGTGGATTCCTATAGAACCTTGCTTGTTGTGCTATGTATTTCTATAATTTTTATACGCGTGCGGTGCATCTCCCACATCTGATTCTATTAGGTCTGCTTCTTTTTGGTTGGAAAGAATCCTCTAGAATAATAGACTTCTTTGATTTCATTTTGACAAATAGTTAGTTATTGTTATTTGGTTATTTTG